>ML809278.1:90107-102272 GCA_009831015.1 Picea engelmannii | reverse complement strand
TGAAGAGCACAAAAATGAGCATACTTGGAAAGACGATCCACCACCACCATTATCACTGATTTATTCCTTGATTTGGGTAAGCCTGTAATAAAATCCATAGATATATCCTTCCAAATATCAGGGGGAATTGGAAGCGGTTGGAGGGTGTCTGGAGATTTGACTATTTCTCCCTTATTGCATTGGCATACCTCACATTCAGCCACAAAATTACAAATGTCCTGTTTCATACCATCCCAGAAAAGGAACGTTTAACTCTGTCATAGGTTTTGGTGAACCCTGAGTGCCCCGCTGTGGGTGTAGCATGAAGCTCAGAGAGTACCGTGGATTTGAGCTTGGATTGTTTACTTAAATACAAGCGACCTTTGTGTTTGCACCCAATTCGTCACTAGGTGAGCAAATAAAAGGTGCTTACATGCCCAG
The DNA here is from genome assembly GCA_009831015.1 of Picea engelmannii. NCBI lineage: Eukaryota > Viridiplantae > Streptophyta > Pinopsida > Pinales > Pinaceae > Picea > Picea engelmannii. The sequence goes on along the minus strand of ML809278.1, from coordinate 101,852 downwards.
TTGGGCTCTGCTAGGCATAACAGCTGTAAAAGGAAAGGGTTAGGGAAAACAAAACAAAACAATAAACAAGAATTAAACTAAAACTAATTAAAACTATGAGCATATGAAGAAAATGAAAAATAAATACAAATGGACCAATATCACCAATGTATAAGCTGATCTATTGATAAAATCCAAAGTCACAATGAAGAAAGGGGACTTGGGTCCCTTCTTTCTCCAATGGAAGGCTCTTGAGGCCCTCACAAGCGTTCTCTCCTTACAATGAAAAGATGAAAATGTGGGTGAAAGAAATCCAAGCTTATCCACTCAAGGGAGAGGTGGATAGCTCTTGTGAAATGATGCCTATGTGTTCTTGTCAAAGAATGAGTCCTTAACAATCTTGGCAGCATAACAATGCATGGAATTCCTTGATAAAATGATGGTTATTCATGGTTTTTTATAGCCTAGCATTGGGTGATAATGTAACCTCTTTGGAGTGTGAAAAGGGGCTCTTTAGGGCTCAATTAGGTCTTTGACCAGCCCACCATGTAGATTGAGCTCGGATCTGGTGTCAAATCGACTTGGGAGCTGATCCATTAGTGGTTGGGAGGCCGACCAATTTCAATAAATGCGTCGTTTAGCAGGTGCGCGGGTTTTTCGCCCAACAGCTACGCATCGTGCGCGCATGTGCGCATTGTACATTGTTGTTACACGCATATGCACGCGCACCCAGATTCTGTCAAGCGCCCTTCAATTTTTGGTCACTTAGTATAGTTTTTGACCCTTTTGAAATGATGTGGAATTAATCTTGTGCCATGAATGACCTCATTCTTGTTTTGACGATGCAGAGTTCTTGTCGCCATGTGCGGACGAAATTTCAGTGATAACAGATGCCCCCTGATGGATAAGGTTAGGAGCATACGTATAGACGAAATCCATCAATGTTTCTTTTACTGAGAATGGTGTTATAAGGGAGAGCAAGAGCGGGACCGTGTAGAGCAATCCTTTGGAGAAGAAAGGAACTGGTAGAACCCGACCTTCCATAAGGTGCAGAACAATATACAACTGTGTACAAACGAGGCGGGCATGCCCCATGCTCGTATGATGTAACTCTGAAAAACGATGACAGAAATGTTGGTGTAGACAACTGCAGCGCCCTCAGGGGCGGTAATGATAAAGGTAGAAGACAATTCTGCAATGGAACATACTCTGAACAATAGGCAATGATCGCGGTAATAAGAAGCGACAATGATGCAGGCATTGATGGCCCTACCACGTTCAGAGGTCTTCGGCAAATGATAATAATAACTGCAATAGTCGCAAAGTAAGACCCACCGCAACATGAGAAAGTGTTTGCGTCGAAGGTTACGGGGGTCAACGACATCAGGGAGAAATGGTGTTTCCCCCTGTGTCGTCCGATATCTCTTATTGAATGGAAAATGAGAATCAAGATACTGTCACCCTTCTAGAAAATTATGCTGATGTCGACAAAAGGGGGACGCGACTCCCAGAAGCAAAGGGCTTCATGGAATCTACTGAGGTGATAAAGTGGAAGAGGTACATGGACGAAGTCAAGAAGTGGGAAGACTCAAGACTGCCCTTGGCTGGAGGATGTATGAGTTAAACAGTGGCCGCAACCGTGTGACGAGGTCGAGTGTCAGGGGGATGCCAAGACTGAGGATAAGTTGTGCCAGAGGCAGGACAAAGTGAACAAATTCAGAGGGTAGAGGTAAGTGACCTGTGGAGTACTCTGAAGATATGGACGATGCCGGCAAGGGTAGATGATAAGTAATGTTCCAACCAAGGGTGACATGGGTTGCGTGTGGCCAAAAAAAAGCGAGTCGCCAACAGTGACGACAAAAAAGAAAATGTGATGACTGGAAACAAAGGCGTTTGTACAATAAATAATGAATAAATTTTGGGAAAGATGTACAAATATAGAAACGGGTGCCCCAGGGTGAAATGCGTGCCCTAGGGAGGGTAGAAATTGCTTAGAAAACTGATGAAGGGTGGGGGCCCCATTGGCGAGTTTCTGTATGAGGTAGGTGAAATGGAGATAGGTTCGCAGATGGGCAAACTGATGGTGGATGAAATGGTGGGTTCATGATCCTGTGGACGTGCAGGTAAAAAAGAACATAACCATAAAGCGATGATCTGGGAGTCCGTATGGGAAGCTAGCAAAATGAGGAGAAGAAGCATGTGGTTGATTCGCAACATGATGAAAGACTACCGGGACTCCCATCCCTAAAGGGTAATGAAGAACAGCATGAGTGTCAAGAGTGCAAAAAGGTGATATGAATGAGACAACTCATGTGGGTAAGAATGCTACCGGCCTACAGTACCGATGATGCAAACGGAGGTGTGAGTACTGCAGATCCAGGAATGGTTATCCTAAAGGCGAGTATCAGAGGGTGTGACTGGGAATGTAAATGCAATACAGCGGGAGAGACTACATGCCAGTGCTGAGTATATACCTGAAGGAATGATGTTGAGGCATGATGATCAAGTACCTGCACACAGAACAACCAAATACCCAAAGTGAACAATATCTGAAGAGAAATTAAGATATGAGCATGTATTTGACAAATGTGACTATGCACGTGTGTACCTGACCATGATATGGAAAAGAGGTGCCCCGGGGGCCTAGGATGAAAAGTGACCCAGGGACAGTCGTGATGTAGGCGGTAGGATGCTGATCCCGTGGTTGAAGACGGCTCGAAAAACGGACGCTGTGGGCTCCCGGAATGGTGAGTGGAAGTTTGGCAAAAACCCTATATATAGCTGTAGGACCCACATTGCCACCTCATTTGTACCTGCTGCTACAGTGACCGGACGAGAAAATTCAGAGGAGATTGAGTGATTCTGGGAGCACGAGGTACCCGATCGACGGCGTGCGATTTTTAGGTTAGTGGTCTGATCATCCTGCATAGAAATAGGTTTCCAATTTTTGGGCAGGGTAGGTACGGGGGTCCGTACAAGGGGTTTTAGGGGGTTTTCACTAGAGTGTGGGCCCACATGCACAGGTGATTCAGTGGAAGGCGTGCATACGTGCGCGCTTGTCCACTGAATAAGCGCATAGTGGTGCACGTGAGGTGGAAGTTAAGGCGCGCCCTAGGGGCGCGCCTGTGAGGTGAACAGGCGCGCATTAGTGCGCGCCTGTGGGGTGAACAGGCACGCTCCTGAGCGCGCCTATATTGTGAACAGGCGTGCGTTCGAGCGCGCCTATGGGAAAAACAGGTGTGCATACGTGTGCGCCTGTATAGTGAACAGGTGCACATGTGTGCGTTCCTGTGGGTGGTAAAACCGCACCTTTGAGGCAAGTTTTTAAGGGTAAAAAAAGGGAGTCTTTTTTATGCATTTGGTGTTTGCATACATTGATATAGGACTCTGTGTTGTGTGCAGGTGGCTAGCAACGACCATGGATGTGCGATGGTGTGAGAGAGACTGGTCGCAGCTGCGAGATGCTGTGGCCAATGCGAAGCCTGCAGTTCGAGCATCTTTAGCAGCCAGTGGGTTGCTAAAGTTTTTTGAGTGCCCTCTGATACAGGCACAAGAGTACTTACTCCAGTTCCTGCTCAAGATGTGGAGCCCAGATCTACACTGCTTCCTCGTGCGAGGAGAGCATATCCCCTTCACTGTGGTGGAGGACATATATTTCTTGACTGGGCTCCCCTTCCGGGGAACACTGCTGCCGGCAGAGCCTGTGTTGCCGAGGGATACTCGCTTGGCGGATGTCGTCGGACGATATTGCTCAGGTGATAACTACATGTCTGGGACTGTAGTGAGTATCAGTGGTTTGGATTCCCTGTTGCATCGTTGCATAGCAGCGATGATTGTCCGGGTGTATGGGTCACGAGCGACCCACCGGATCAGTGGTGGCGAGCTGCTGGTGATGGAGAGGGTGGTGGTGGGCCGTGAGTGGTTCACCTGGGGTTTGACCCTTCACGCGTGGATGATCGCGTAGCTGGACCGATGTCGGTCAACAGGTACCGGGGAGTTTGCGTTTGGCTCCATCCTGGTGGCATATTTCTTGGAGAGCGTGCCGATGCTGCGCCCACGGGTTCTGCTAGAGGCACCTGGGGTGCGAGAGCCTCGATTGAGGTGGTGGTCCTAGATTTTGGTTCGCCATAGTGGTGGCGAAGGCGGACATTATTTTACTGTGCAGGCGGCGTAGATATGGCGGCAGATGCCGCAGGTCATGCTTCAGTACCCCTATGCTGGGGTTGACTTCCGGGGGGACCTGGACATGGTGTTGCCTCCTGGGGAGGTATTCGACCATCGAGGTATGTTGTGTATTTGTATATGTTTTGATTTATGTTGTGATTGTGATATACCAGTTCATATGTATGATGTATAGATACTAATATGATCTGTTGTTTGTTGCTTTGTGTATGTTTAGATTTGGCACCTCACGGGTGCGAGGTGGAGTTGTATAGAGCGTCGGCTCAGAGAGAGCCAGAGAGACCTACACGTGGAGGGAGGCGGCGATGAGATGAGGCTGCGGGGGCACCAGCAGAGCCTGAGAGACCAGCGAGGAGGCGTCGATTTGATGACCCTGGTACGGGGCCATCACACGCTCCTCCGGCGGCAGCCGAAGTAGATTTGGATGATATATGCCGTTGTTTTGAGACGGTGTTGTAGGACGTGCTTGAGGGCATGTGGATCCGTATCTAGGACGAGGGGTTCCTGGAACAGTGCATAGGGTTACCGCCACCATGGCGGGGCCTAGTGCGACGAGCAGCAGTGCTCGCCGCAATGACTAGCGGACGCCTGCCGCCTGGGCAGGGGGTCCTGCGGATGTTCCACCACCACCGCCTGGGGATGGTGGGGGTGGGCCACCACCTCCTCCTGAGGGAGGAGCAGCGGGGGGTGCGATAGAGGCACCCTGATGTATATTGTAGACATTTTTTGATTATATAGGCTGGTGAGCCGATTTTTGTACCGAGATGTGGCACTGGCCTACGGGCATATGTATTTTTTGTATGTAAACATTCAGATGGCCTGATGTGTCCACATATATATATATATGAGTATACATGTTGTTGAGATCCAAATCTGTTGTACATGTGTTTTGTGTTAATGATGATGATGTTGATTCTATCTATATGTTGTGACAGGACGTATGAGATGTTTATGTATGTGTAGCTTGATGTGATATATGCCAATCTAGCACCATGTTATCTATTTCATCTGTAGTTTGATTCAATTCTCTTGGAATATGTGTAAATGTAATGGAATCAAAATGTCGAGATAATAATCTAACCTGCAGGTATTTGCGAAAGAGGCACGGATCGCGTACACGGTACACATTATTGAGTTGAAGAACGACTAGCTGGGAGTCGAGGAAAACGCTAAGGTGACGAACATGATGATGTTGGGCGTCGGTTAGGAGGCCAATGACAGCAGTGTATTCGACTTGGTTATTGGTTGTTGGTCCTAAACAGATGCCGCTGGAATGTAGCATTTCATGTGAAGGGGTGTAGAGAGCCCAAGCAGCCGAAGCGAGATTTTGTGTCCAACGGCTGGCGTCGTCGGTGTAACCAATGTGGTAAGCTGGTGGAGGAGTCATCTGTCAATAGCACAAAGGATAGTTTAGATGAGGGAAAAAAAGATTAAAAACGCTAGAAAAGAAAAAAAACCTAAAGTAGCATGACTACGTTTAAGCATAAAATTTCTTGAGGTATAACCCATTGACGGGTTCTTTGAGCGAGAGGCCTTCGGGGGAGGCCAGGATGTATGTGCCTTTGGTGAGGCAATGTTGGATGATGTAAGGGCCATTCCAAAGTGATTCGAATTTTCCATGGCCAAAGGTATCATGGGCGATATCATAGGCCAAGACGAGGTCGCCTTCGCGGAATGACCGAAGGTTGACATGGTGATCAAAGGTAGCCTTGGATCATTTTTTAGCTACCTCGTTGTTCTGTAATGAGGATCGACGTTCTTCATCCAGAGACTACAAGTTCAGCAAGCGCTGCTCCATCGGAGCAGTGTCAGGTAAAAGCTCAATTGCGGTGCGAAGGGTGGGAATTTCGCACTCGATGGGAAGATTTGCCTCGACCCCATGGACTAAATGAAATGGCGTGAAACCCATGGCGGTCTTGACTGCCGTTCGATAAGCCCATAGCGCGGAAAATAACATATGATGCCAATAGGTTTTATGTTTATTAACTGTGTGTTGTAACATGGTTTTGAGGACTTTGTTCACTGCCTTGACCTGTCCGTTTGACTGAGGGTAATATGGTGAGGCAAACTCGTGAGAGAATCCTAACCGAGAAGAGAGTTTGACAAAGATCTCATTCTCGAAGTGTTTCCTGTGGTCGGAAATTAGTTGGAGTGGTACTCCGAACCTGGATATGACATGATTGAAGAAAAAACGCGATGCAGTGTCAGCGGTGTTGTTGAAAGTGGGCATAGCTTCGGCCCATTTAGTGAAGTAATCAACTGCGACAACAATGTATTTGTGACCATTGCTGGAGGGGGGATTACAAGTCATAAAGTCAATGCCCCATTTACAAAAGGGGCCCGCAGTGATGACAGGGTGAAGAAGAGCGGGGGGAGCATGGTCTTTGTTGGCATAGAGCTGACATTGCTCACATCGTTTCATGGCATGAATGCAATCATGAAACAGGGTAGGCCAAAAATAACCGGCCAGGATAATCTTCTGAGCCATGGAAATACCCGAAACATGGCCTCCACATGCGCCGTTGTGGCAGTCGCTTAAGACTCTGTCGGCCTCATCAATAGTCAGGCAGCGACGAAGAATGGTGTCGATGCCCCGTCGATATAGGATGTCACCAATGAGGAGATAATGGGGGGCCTGATGGCGAATGTGTCGACGATCATCTCATGATAGGTGGTTACCGAACTTTTGAGTTCGTAGGTAAACGAGAAGGTCGCCATACCAAGGATCATCAGAAGCGATGTAAAAGAGATGTTCGTCAGGAAAGTTGGTATTGACGGGGGGACTGGGTGTGTCAGAGGGAAGGGTCGTGACAAGTTCGGCTAGAACAAGGGCCTTCTTATTCTTTGGTGTTGAGAAATCAAGGTCGTATTCCTGAAGGATAACGATCCATCGAGCGAATTTTCCGCTAACTTGACGACGACTGAGTAAGTATTGCATAGGGTTGGAATATGCGACGACCTTGGTGGTGCGAAGTAGAATGTAGTGGCGCAGTTTCTGGACTGCGAGGACAACGGAAAGAGCGAGTTTCTTTTCATGTTTGTACTTCAGGGGTGGTCCTGAGAGGTTCTTACTGACGTAGTAAATGACATGTTCACGATTGTCATCTCCGAGATGGACGAGGACATCGGCTACTGATACAGCTGATGTTGATACGTAGAGAATGTAGTCACGATTGTAGTCAGGTGCACTAATCAAAGGTGCACTTGAAAGTGTTGTTTTAATATCGTCAAACGACTGTTGGGCATATCCGTCCCAGTGAAAAGGGATGTCGTGACGTAGTAAATGAAGGAAACCATGTGCACGGATGGCGTAATCAGGAACAAAGCGACGCAAAAAGTTAGCTTTGCCCTGTAGACTCTGTAGTTGTCGTAAATTCCGAGGAGGTGGAATTTCGGTGATAGCTTTGACTTTAAGGGGGTCTACGGTAATACCGCTTTGGGAAACGATAAAACCAAGGAGGCGCCCTGCAGTGACACAGAATACACACTTGAGAGGGTTCAAGCGGATGTTGTACTGACGACACCGTTGAAAGATGATTCGTAAATCATCGAGGTGCTGGGAGAGTTTCTTAGATCGAGCTGTGAGGTCGTCCAAGTAGGCGAGGATAATGGTAGACAGATCATGAAAGATGTATGTCATCGCGCACTGGAAGGTTGCGCCGGCATTTTTGAGGCTGAAGGGCATGACACGATATGAAAACGTACCCCATGGGGTAATGAATGCGGTTTTATATTGATCTGCTGGGTGAATATGAATTTGGTTATAGCCAGAGAATCCGTCCATAAAGGAGAGAGCCTTGTGGCTGGCGCGGTCTTCGATAATTTGATCGATGAAAGGCGTTGGAAAATTGTCTTTTGGACATGCGTTATTGAGATCGCGAAAGTCTGTGCAGACGCGGATTGTGCCCTATTTTTTGTCGATGGGTACAGGGTTGGAAACCCATGAAGTGTAAGCGATGGGATAAATAAATCCGGTCGTTCGTAATTTGTCGATTTCGGCTTTGATAGCCGCGGCCTTAGATGGGTGTAGCGGTCGTTGGTTCTGGCGAACTGGTGTGATGTTTGGCCGGGTGTCGATACAATGTTTGACAATAGATGGGTCAAGGCCAGGCATCTGTGTGTATGACCAGGCGAAGATATCCCTATATTCTTGGAAGAGGGCTTTGTAGGCAGCGATTTCCTGTGGAGTACAAGTGGCTCCAATGATGATTTCTTCGACTATGCCTTCTTTAATGGAAATGTCGATTTTGACGGGGGGGAAATGTTAGCCAAATTGCCTTCTTCAAAAGCGTCAGGTGCAGGAATGGGATTGTTGAACCAATCGATAGGCCCTGATGGGATAAAGTCTTTGGTTTCGACCGCGTAAATGGAGTTGTGGCTAGGAGGCATGTGGGCTTCCTGCGGAAGGAAGAGAGCACGATGATGTAGTGCATCCCAGGGAGAGTTTGGGCGTTGTATCTCTTCCAGTATGTCTTCGTCACATTGAAAATGACAAGAATATAATGGATCGTGAGGAGTGATCTCAGCTCTAGTGTGATTTCCCCCTGCTGGTGAAGCAAGGGGAGAGGTGCGAGCAGATGGTGAGGGTTCGCTCATCATGAACCATATGTTGAAGTACTGAAGGGTACCCATGGTGGTCAGATGGGTAATCTCCGTAGGGGAAAGAGCAGGAGAGTTGGGAGGGTTACGGGGTAAATCCTCATATGTGCCATCTAAGAACCAAGGAGGTATGGGGAGTGCCTCGGGTTCAGGTGAAATGACGTGAAAATCCTCGAGTGGTAAGGTAATGTCAATTACCGCTGCTGTGGGTTGGTGATGCAGGGCCAATCGAAGTTGCTTGTATGCGAGGATTATAGGACATTGGAATGTAAAATGTGCTAATGAATCGTAAAGAGAGCAGGGGCACCTCATGCGTTCATTGACCGAAGTGGTGACATAGAAAATGTCGGTGATATTTGTTGTGGAGGACGTGGCAGGGCGTGGGTTGTTCTGAAAGTCCTGGCATATGATAGCTAATGTCTGCTGAAAACGTGGTAGTGCCGGACAATGATGGGTGTAATGGCCATACTCGGAACAGATAGCACACGCGAATTTGGTCCTCAACTCTTTACTACTGGAAGGTTGAGTGGTAGCAGTAGTAATGGGTGGTGTGGGGGTTGGATTGGGGGGAATCAAATTCTGTAATTCTGGTAGTGATGGGAAGTTGTTGGTTTGGTGACCCACTTTGTCACACAATGTGCAAGGGGGTGGGATGCACGGAGGAAGTGGAGCTATGGGCTCCTTCTTCTTTCTCCTGCCCCCAGCTGTAGCAGGGGGGGTAGGGAGTATGGGGGTAGCGGGGGTAGTGGGAGTGATGACAGGATTCGTCATGGGGAGTCCTTCCTATGGGCGAGGGACCATCTCAGGTGGATGTAAGTACCACACTGGAATTGCTAACACCATATTGGGTAGTGTGAGCATTGCGGCTACCTGGAAAGCTTCTATACCTGGTGGAGGGTAAAAGAAGGGAATTTGAGTGAGGGGTCGAGGAACTGTCTCCCAGATGTGATTAGGCCCCTGAGGGAGTGTGGATTCATGGACTATGAAGGTCGACGAGTTCGCAGGAGGCTCCTGTGTGAGTGATGCTGCGACTCTTGAGACGTCAGGGATGACTGAAGCCTCCCGAGGAGGATGAGCATCCTCCGTGTTAGTTGCGTTAGAGGATACGGTGTATACTTGGTTAGGGGGAAGGAGTGGTGGTGCTCCGTGGTATGTCCCTAACAAGGATTGATCTTTGAAAATCCCAGGACCCATCTCGATGAGTGGATATACGTCTTTGTTGGTGTGAATGAGAGGAAGAATGTTATCGAGATTGGCAGATGGGTTTGGCCCATAATGTAAGACTTGGTCGATGGTCACAATCTTTTCGTTGTGGGGGAACATGATGGTCCTAAAGATTGATGATGCCACTGCCTTCATAGAATACATGTAGCTACGTCTGAACAAGATATTGTAATCGAGTTGAGCGTCGATAACTTCAATGTCAATGAGAATAGTTTTTCCCCCGAGTTCAACGGGGAAATTTTGGAAGAGCCCTTCAGGAGATGATGGTCTTCCATCATAAGCCCGTAATGTGATGGCGGAGGGTATGAGTTCTGGGGAACCGAGTTTCTACCATACTGTCTTGGACATGATGCATGTACATGCTCCTTCATCGATGATACACCAATGGACGGTGATGTTCCGTATTTTTACTGGTACTTGAATAGCAACTGTGGTGGGAAGACGAGGTTCGCATCTATCAAGGTCAAAAGTGATGAGTCGAGTATCGGCAGGGTTGACTGCCCCCAAGGTGGAAAGTAGTGATTTCCCCTGCGTAGGACAAGTCTGGAGGACTTCCAGAACTGACATAGCAGCCGGGGATTGTACTAAGTCATCTACCAAGCTGTAGTTATGTGCTGCCCTAGCCTGTGGATTGTGAACATTCCTGCGCAAGGGGATGCGAGGGATGCATAATGGTGGTTCAGCTGAAGGGTGGGGGATCATCAACGGGGGTCCCGTTGGTGTAGGGTTTGTCGCTGAAGAGATGGGAGTAGACTCAGTTGTTGTAGGATACTGACGATTACGTGTTTGCAAAAGAATTTGTTCCTCACTAGTGAGGAGAATTGTTCGCTCTACTTGATTGTTGGGATTATGGTATTGGCCCACCTGAGGTGGGGGATGCTGCGGGTCCTGCTGGGTGTTTATGACACCTTGATGTGGGATAGGATTTTGCAGTACGGAGGGAGGGGGTTGTTGCGCATATTGTTGTTGTGCCTACTGCGACGCAGGTTGCATTGGGGAGGGAGGAAGGCTCCCAGAGTCTTTCAACCTCTTGAAATCAGCAATCTAGGGGCAATGGTGAGTGTAATGACCGTACACGCCACAAAGAGCACAAGGGTGGATGGTTTTAACAGTATTTTGTCCTTGGCATTTGTTGTTATTGCCCCCCTGAGGGTTTTGGTTCCCTTGGTTTGGGTTGCCCCCAGTGGGTGAATGCTGTGGGGGTTGATTCCTGCCTTGACCAGGGTTGTTGTTATTCTTGTTCCTTCCTTTCTTCCTGGCATTGTTTGAAGGGTGATTTGGGTTGTCTGTGTTCATTTGTTCAAAATTTTGGTATTGTTGAGCAGCAGAGGGTTGCACAAAGTTTACCCCCGCATGAGGATGTGGGGGAGCCATGGTTTGTGGAGGTCTAGGAAACGAGAAATATGGATTTTGTGGTGGTACCGATCCATAGGGTACATAGGAAGGTTGTGTGCTTTCACTAGTACTATAAGATGATGTTGAGGGGGTACCACTGTTTGGGGGAACATGTGGATGTATGGGAGGCACCGGTGGTGGTCCACAAATGGGTGGAGGTATAGCAACATGATATGGTTGTTTATAAGGGGGTGGGAGGAAATGAGGAGTGCCCCCATATGTCGGCGGGTATTGAGGTGTTCCATACATCGGTGGTAGTTGGGGTTGTGGACCATGGTGTGTGGTGGCACCTATTAGTCCGTCTGCTGAGTGAGACATCCCAGGTTTGTCCTGGCCAAATGGCACAGGTTTTGGAAGATCAGGAAG
>ML809278.1:27673-71115 GCA_009831015.1 Picea engelmannii | reverse complement strand
AGGAAGATCCTTCTAGAATCGGAAGCTTCTATTAGGTCTTCTTACATCCGCCTTATTCTATTTTATTGAAAGGTCTTATTAATATTGACCTTTATTACATCTGAATACATTGATCTACCTATGTGCGGGTTAGGACCTTAACAATTGTTGAATGATGGTCTGCTAACTTACAAATGTAAGTTGTATATTCCAAATTTTGATGACTTGAAGAGGTTCATAATAGAAGAATTACACAAAATATTGTATACCGGACTTCCTGGTTATCAGAAAATGATCACAAACACTAGGAAATTATCCTATTGGCCCGGACTAAAAAAGGAAATAATTTATTACTTAGCTAAATGTTTAGAATGTCAGCAAGTTAAAGTAGAGAATCGACATCCAACAGGGTTGTTGTAGCCCCTACCAATCCCAGAATGTAAATGGGAAACCATCTCCATGGATTTCATCATCGGGTTACAAAAATCAACCAAGCAGAATGACATCATTATGGTAGTTGTGGACAAATTGAGCAAGGTTACTCACTTTATTCTCGTCAAATCAACTTGCAAGGAAATATATATTGTCATTATTTTCATGAAAGAAATATTTAGACTACATGGCATGCCTAAGGAAATTATATCCAATAGAGATACAAAATTTACTTCCAACTTTTGGAAATCTCTGTTTGTTGGTTTTGAAACTAAATTGCTATTTAGTACATCCTATCACCCTCAAATTGATGGGCATAAAGAAAGGGTAAACTAGGTGTGAGAGGACATGTTAAGGATGCATGTAATGCATCATCCCAAGAAGTGGGAAGACTACCTACCACTGGTATATTTTTCTTATAACAATGGCTATCAAGAGTCATTAAATATGAGCCCTTTTGAAGCCCTCTATGGTAGACAATGAAATATTCCAATCAACTGGAATAACCCAATAGACAGAATTACAATTGGACCAGATATGCTAAAGGAAATGGAACAAGTAATTCAGATAAAACAAAATCTGAAAATAGCCCAGGATAGACATAAAATCTATGCAGATAGAAAAAGGACTCCTCGAGAGTTCAAAGTAGGGGATCATGTGTATCTCCGAGTTATACCCAGGAAATGATCCTTGAGAATGGGAGCATGTGCCAAGATGGAACCTCGATATTTTGGACCTTTTGAAATTTTGGATAGAGTGGGACCTGTAGCATATAAAATAACACTTCCTCCCATAATAAAGGCACATAATGTTTTTCATGATGAGTGAGATTGCTGTGGGTGGGATTTTCGGGTTGGATCGGAAAAGCCACAGTGTAGTCAATAGATTGTCGACGTTTCGGATCCAGATCAGGATCCATCTTCAGGACTAAGAGCCTGGGTTTTTAAGAAAGAGAAAAGTTGGTATAAATACTGGAATTATCTTAGTGTCGGCTAAGAGGAATTATTTAACAAATTTTAATTATTTTGTAAGATATTACTAGGGTTTATTTAAATTTTTGTTTATTTAAAGGTTATGATAGTTTAATACTTTAGGGTTTTTTATTTAATTATTTAATGTTCTAGGGTTTAGTTTATAAGTGATTAAATTTTTAGGGTTTCTTTTGTTATAAGGTAATTAGTGGGTTCTAATTAGTTTTAATGTTGTGTGCTTAGTCTTTAATAGGAATAATAGGTTCTAGGGTTAGGTTGTTGGTAACAATTAATTTTAAAAATTAGGGTTTCTTATTTATGATTAATTATATAAATTATTTAATTATTTAATTTCTAGGGTTTAGTTTATGGTAAAATAGATTAAATTATTAATTTTGGGGTTAGGTTAATATAATAAGAAGTTGAGGTGTGCTTGTTTTGGGTTTTAAAAATAGGGTTTCATATGGTTAAAGGGTAAATATTAGGGTTTTTTTCTTTTTATTTTATATTCTAAGTGTTGTAATACTACAGGGTGAATTAGTATTAATCAATTAGGTTCATGTTTCGTTACTAAATAAATATGTACATGATTCTAATCATATAATTGATTGGTCTGTGATTCAGGTGGAACCAGAGGGAGAATTCCTGCCAGAGCCACACTACATAATAGACAGGAAGGAAATCCCACTCAAGATAAGAACCATTGCACATGTCAAGGTGAAGTGGGAACACTTTGGTCCAAATGAAGCTACATGGGAAATGGAGGATGCCATGAAACAGACATATCCGTTTTTGTACATACAGAGAACATCCCCAGGTAGAACATTGAGGATGATGTTCCTTTAAGGGGGAGGGGATTGTAACACCCCTATTTCCCCCGGCTTGTAAATATAACTATAACTTGCCAAAAGACTATGGGAATATTGAATATGTGTGTATGATGGAATTGATGAACCTTTTTGTTATAAAAGGTAATGTATGTATTTATGTTATTAAATAAAATGTGTAGTGTTTCATAACTTCCGAGGGATTTTTCCAAGGTAGATCATGATGCTATGAGAGATATTGTGAGGGGAACCAGAAATGGTTGAGATGACCCCCACCAGACTAGTACCTTACTAGATATAATTACTTAGACCCAGAATAGTCCTCTGAACCAGAAATAAGTTACCAGTCAGGCTAGTTTTTGGAAATTCCTCCTCAAGAGTTAATGAGGAGATGGGCAGAGTACCCATATGAAATACTTCCTGACCTAACCACGAACTGGGGAATCATACCAATGAAATCTTGCTGCAGAAGCCAAGAAAATAAGGGATTTGTGGGCAGAGAGGGCAGACGAGGAAGAGGAATCGAAACACCATTCTTCCAAAAAAGAGGAGAGTATGTGCAGCTCTCTCGTTCTGAAGAGAACTGAGAAACAAGCTTGCTCTAGGTACAAGAAGTTGTTGGCATCATTTTTCAGTCCAAGTTGATAAATGAGGTTGTAGAGAAGATGAGTGATTGAGGAAGTACTCATTGCAGGACCTCTTTCTTGGTGGAGAGAAAACCATTTTGCCAAGTTCCTCTGGGAGGAGGAGAGTGATCTCCATCTGTGACTATCATTGAACAAGAACGAAGAGTTTAATATCCCTAGGCCGAACCCAATTGTAAATGTAAATGAAAATGTCCTTAAGATGGTAAGTTGTTTGATATCATTTTGTATGCATCTTTCATGGAATAGTGCGTGCATGTACTACGCAGTAAAATGATGAAGTGTGCACATTCTAGGTTACTACACGCAGCATTTTAAGTGTGCACAATATTGGGGCCAGGGAGCCTTTGTGTATATACCATGTTTTATAGGTTGGTGAGTCAGTTTTGTGATGATTAGGCTGAAGATCCTAGATGTTAAAGGCCAGTGAGCCTATTTTTGTATATGTCTCATCATTAGTATAAAATACATCGTTGTGTGTAGACCCACCACGATAAAAGAGTATGGGGGACTAAACTCCACTAGTTAGGGAAAGGGGGGGCTAAAAGTTAAGAAAAGGGGATAAGCTAGGGAGCTTAAGCCAAAAAGGAATATTATATTAATATTCCTTAAATCATAAAGTATGGATAATTAATTTATCCTAAGTTCTAAGGATGGGGACAAGTGGGCCAAAGTAGCTCCCAACATGACAAGTGTCAAGTTGGGGACATGCATACATATAGTTTGACTTTGTTCATTCCTTCCATCATTTAGTCATTCAGTCAATAATTCCATGATCATACACACACTCATTGAGCTATCCTTTGTACCTTCCTATCACTGTACTTGAACCTGTATCTCTACACATACATATTTGTGTAGTTGGTTAGATTGGGAGATGGACTGAAGAAGTAGGTTGTCAGGCCCATGGGATATTGAAGAGGCAGGTTGTTAGGCCCATGAGAAATTTCTCTCTGGATGAGAGAATTGTTGGGAATTGATTACCTGAAGGTGATAAACTACAACTACAAGGCTCTGATACTTCTTGTCTAGCCTGTTGATGAAGCCTGAAAAGGAAGTGGGGCAGTCGAAGGATTGTTGAGCAGAGAAGGGGCACACTTCTTGGGGTGGATAGGCATGGGGGGGATGGGGGACTGTAGGTTGATGGCGCGACGATGCTCCTACATACCCCGTAGGGTCTCTGCGCCTGACCTCTCGGTCTTTAAGGATCGTTCAAAGTTCACCTTTGAGCCGAATTGGCTCTTCGATTCCTTGCTAGAATCTCCATTCAAAACCCAATCCACAGGTCCTTAATTCGCCCACACGGATTTTATACACTAAGCCGTGATCTTCCCCAACTCAGTTTCGGGTTTCGGGGTTTCTTGTTCCCCGATGTCAAGAACCTCTGTCCCCGTGATCTCTCGATCACCGATTTGTCGATGCGCTCCTTTCTGGCCGTATCCCTTCCTAGCTATGTCCTGGTCCATGTGACCGCTTTCCATAAGACTGCAGCGTTATATTCCGTCTTTCGGGGTTTTGGGCTTCAAAATCCCGATGTGCTCCAACTTCTGTTAGCCCTCCAGGATAGACTCCTGGTCCACGTGACCTCCCCCTATATGACCGCAACCATACCTCCTCATCGGGGTTTCGGACTTTCCAATGTCGAAACACATATGTCCTTAGGATTCACGATTCCTTGAATCCCAACGCGCTCTTTACACAATAGCTCTCCTGGCTAGGCTCCTAGCCCATATGACCGTTATCCCCGTGACTGCAGTCTTACCTCTCCATCGGGGTTTCAAGCTTTTCAATGCCACAATGCATTGGCCCACGGGATTCTCGATCCTTCGAATCCCGACTCTTCGATATGCTGACAGCTGGCTCCCACAATGGCGCTTTCTTCCTTCTCTGATATGCTGACAGTTGGCCCCACGATGGCTCCTTCCTCCTTGTCGGGGTTTTGGACTTCGCGATTCCAAAATGCCCAGACCACTTGTCACCAGGATTCCCGATATCCCAATGACCCAAATGTTGATAGACGACTTCCTGTTGGGACTTTCCCTGATGGCTTCGATTGCTGCCATGCGTCCCTTCCAGATGGACGGTCTTGATTACTCTTCGCATTTTCGAGACTTCTGATGTCTCAAATTTCACGACCTCATGAACTTCAATTTCCCGAGTGTCAATATACCGACTCTCTTCGGATTTCTAACACCTGTCTCCTCAAATGGACGGCTCAGATTTGTGTCAGGGTTTTCACTATGGACTTCCCCGATCACCTGTCCACGGGAATGTCGATATCCCGACTCCCAACACCTCGATCTCCGCCACATGTCTCCACAAACGGATGGTCTAGATATTCCTCGAACTTTTCCTATAGAAATTCCTGATCTCTTGTTCTCATGACTCCTGATTTCACAAACGCCAATATCCCGATGGCTACGCCTCTCGTCGGGATTTTACCTATGTCTATGAGAGTTTAACTACCACACAACTCCTGATAGATCCGATGGTTGTCAGGTATTTGGACCAAGATCTGATGGTCCATATCTCTTCTTCTACTCACACTCCAGAGACTAAACTCCAAGCATCTTCTCCCGATCCAATGGCTGATGGGATTCTATGTGAACATCCAATGGTCCACAATCTCCTCTTCTGTGCACTTCTCCTGACGCATTCCTGGACGTAAAAACCAACGGTCCAGATCTCTTTTCTCCAGCCAATCTGACGGATTTTGTGCTCCCTCCTGAGCTTCCTGCACGCTTTCTTCCCAGACTAGGAAGAATTTCCAGTTTCCAAAGGCCTCAACCTTTGTCCTCCTTTTCCTCTGCGAACTCCTCACCTGAGTTCTCGCTGTGCGTATGAAAACGTTGTTCCCCCTGAGCTTCTGGGAACTCTAAAATCCTCCAAAGAGTTCTTCAACCTCTACACTCCTTGTAGCTACGCTCCATGACTGAAAGCACTCATCCTCCTAAGCTTCTGCGCCCAAATCCTCAAAGGACTCTTTTGACTCCTACGCCTCTGCAGGGTCTTTACGCACCCAAAGTGTTATCTCTCCTGAGCTCCTCAACACTCAGACCCCTAAGGGATTTTGTATTTCTTCCCTTCTCCCTCAGATGGAGAAATATGGATGCCCTCCTAGCTATCCTTCTGCTCAAGCAACTTCCTGCTGGGCCTTTCAGGGTGTTCAGCAACCCTGTGAATATCCCTCAGTGGATTCTTCTTCAAATCACAGAACTCAAAGAGTTCTCTTCTTCCTATGCCTGTTTGCACACTAACTCAAATGCCCACCTGGAAGAGTATCCTTCCAAAAAACGTTCAATAGTTCTGCCCTCCTGTGCACCTATGCACTTGCTCAATGCCCACCTGGCAGAGCCTCACAGAATTCCTCAAAGCTTCTGATTCTTCTTCCTGAACTCACAATAGAGTTCTTTTCTCCGGGCACTCCTTGCACCTGCTCAATGCCCCTCTGGCAGAGCTTTATAGAACTCCTCAGAGCTTTTGTCTACAACTGTGTCTCTCATACATAGCCTTGCCTCCAAGGTGTTTAGCAACCTTGAGGTCTTCCTTTGAGTTGTTGACTCCAGTTCTTGTGCCGCAGCACGTCTTTGTTTGAACCCGCAGAATTCAGAAATGCATCCTCTGTGCACAGCTATCAGAACCCGCAGTGTTCTGTCACACCCTCTTGGTGTGAAGAATCAAAGACCTTCACCTAAAATCCAACCAACTCCTACAAATGCACAACTACAGTATACATCTACAGCATAAAAGAACACTCACAAACATTCACATAACACAGAATTCATGCAGGAAAAACTGCTTCTGTTTATATAAAAAATGGCAAACGCCTGTAATTACAAGATGTTCTCGAGCTCTCTCTGGCTCTTCAACTCAACTTTCTCATCTCACCCCACTAAGAGATACAATCGATCTGTTTACATGAGGGGGTTCTTCGAGCTCTTCCCTCCAACCTACCTACCCTATTCAATTGCATTGAATGGGTTGTCTAGTCCAGCATCTAGATCTAGATCTCAGCCATACAAACATTAAAGGCCTATCTTATCTACAGCCTGCGCAAAGGCACAACTTCACAACTCACCAGCTTACAACATTAAATTACATTGAATTCAGATTTAAATGAGGACTGCACCTCTCTCTTCAGCTTTGAATGCACGTGCTCGACGTGGATAGTTGGCTGGCTGGATGACATGGAGAGATGATCCTGCATAAAACTCCTTAGTTGCAAAATTCATGAGCTCCTGCTCATGAGCTTCCCACCTCTCAGCTTTGGAAATCCTCCTAGATCCCAAATCATCCTCTGGAGCTGTTCATATGCTCCATCTCCTTGTTGCTGCTACTGCTTCTCTTCTTCTCAGCTTCTCCTCGTTGGTAGACTCTGCTGACCTCAACATCAGCCTTCTAATCTCCTCGATCACTGCATCCAGCTGCTCCAGTGGCTGCTCCTATTCATGCAGTCTCCTCGGCTGCAAATTTTTTTGGCAATTGGGTAGATCATCATGATATCCCATGCCTTCTTCTTCATCTTCATCTGTGGCCTCAAGTTGCCACTCTACTGTAGACCTATGCTCTGTAGTCTCTTCCTGACTGACTTTATGTTCAGTCACCTTCTCTGACAAGTCAACTTCTGTCAATTCTCTTGTTGGCTCTAGATTGTTCAGCCATCCTCCAACATCTCTATTCTCTTGTTGGCTCTGGATTGTTCAACCAATCCTCCAACATCTCTAGCTCCATCTCCCATGGAGTGATAAATCTGTCTACTTTCTCGTTGGCTTCCTTTGTTGCTAGCTTCAGTGCTACAGCTTCTTTCTTTTCAGATCCCTGGCCGAAATCATTGAGCCATTCCTCAGAATGCTCCTTCTCTTTTCCTTCTGGGTAGCTTTAGATATATTCTCCCATCCTTCTGTGACAGTCTCAGCTGGTTGTCCTTCTGCTATTGCTGCATCATATGCAACACAGGCTTCTGCCTCCTCTTGGACAAGTGGCAAGAATACTCCAATTCCTCCAATCATCAAAATATTATCCTGATCTTCCTCCTCGGTCAGCTGCACCTGCTGATCCAAACTCACCTCTGAGATCATCTGCTCTGTCATCTCCTCGGGATGATCAAAACTCACCTACTCATCCCTACCCATCTAGCAATATGGGATGTCTCTACTGCCCTCCTGGAAGTCCATGGAATCAACTAATTCCATCTCTGTTTCCTTGCCCACCTGGCAAACTGGAAACCTTTCGCTGCCCTCCTGGTAGTCTTCAAGATCCCACAGCGATCTCATACCATTGCCCACCTGGCAATGTGAAATTCCTTGGCTGTCCTCCTAACAGTCCATGAGATCCCGAAGCAATCTCATCTCTTTGCCCACCTGGAAAACTGGAATTTCTTCTCTACCCTCCTAGCAGTTCTTGAGATCCTCAACTGACCCCATTTCATTTTCTTCATCATCGAGACCCCTCCCAGTCTCTAGTTCACATACCTGAATCATTTCTTCTTCTGGTCCATTGAGGTTTTCCACATACCTCAACCATCTTTTTAACAGCCTCCACTTTCCTCTGACCATCAACTCCTTGACTGGCCATTTTGCCTTCGGCTCCTTCATGGGCCATTTACACATCTATCTCGACTTCTTATCCTGTCGCATCCACAGTTCGAGCTTTTCTATGTCTGCCTTTAATTCATAGAGCTCTTTATCCATTTCTGCAAGCTTTTATGCCTTGCTTTTCTTCCCAGCATGCCTATGGCCTTCAGTAATCATGGTGTTGTCTTTGTCTGCTTTCCTAGAAAACCTGTTGTTGTCACTCTGCACCAAGAGTGTTACCAGCTTCATCCTCTAGTCCCCCTGACTGTCTTCTTGATTGCTTCCTACCTGCAAACAATCGCCACAAAGTCTCCAGCACTCTGTCTTCCTTTGCCTTCTCGCTTCATCTGAAATCTACAAGTGAAGTCCCCGCTCTGATACCACTTGATGTGTGTATCAGAGTGCTCTTTACCTCTTCCTGCCTCTTCATGCCTGAGATATATAGACAAGAATCAAGCTCTGATACCACTTGATGGCGCGACGACACTCCTACATACCCCGCGGGGTCTCTGCGCCTGACCTCCTAGTATTTAAGGATCATTCAAAGTTCACCTTTGAGATGAATTGGCTCTTCAATTCCCTACTAGAATATCCATTCAAAACCCAATCCACAGGTCCTTAATTCACCCACACGGCTTTTCTGCACTAAGTCGTGATCTTCCCCGAATCAGTTTTGGGTTTCGGGGTTTCTTGTTCCCCGATGTCAAGAACCTCTATCCTCGCGATCTCTCAATCATCGATTTGCTGATGCACTCCTTTCCGGCCTTAGCCCTTCCTGGCTATGTCCTGGTCCATGTGACCACTTTCCATAAGACTGCAGCGTTATATTCCTTCTTTCAGGGTTTTGGGCTTCAAAATCCCGATGTGCTCCAACTTCCGTTAGCCCTCCAGGCTAGACTCCTAGTCCACGTGACCTCCCCCTATATGACCGCAGCCATACCTCCTCATCGGGGTTTCAAACTTTCCAATTTTGAAACACATATGTCCTCAGGATTCGCGATTCCTCGAATCCCAACGCGCTCTTTACACACTAGCTCTCCTAGCTAGGCTCCTGTCCCATATGATCGTTATCCCCGTGATCGCATTCTTACTTCTCCATCGAGGTTTCGAGCTTTTCAATTCCGCAATGCATTGGCCCATGGGATTCCCAATCCTTCGAATCCCGACTCTCCGATATGTTGACAGCTAGCTCCCACAATGGTTCTTTCTTCCTTCTCTGACATGTTGACAGCTGGCCCCACGATGGCTCCTTCCTCCTTGTCGGGGTTTTGGACTTCGCGATTCTGAAATGCCTAGACCACTTGTCACCAATATTCCCGATATCCCAACAACCCAAATGTCGATAGACGACTTCCTGTCGAGACTTTCCTCGATGGCTCCGATTGTTGCCACGCGTCCCTTCCAGATGGACGGTCCTGATTACTCTTCGTGTTTTCGAGACTTCTGATGTCCCGACTTTCACGACCTCAGGAACACTAATTTCCAGAGTGCCAATATACCAACTCTCTTCAGATTTCTGACACATGTCTCCTCAAACGGATGGCTCATATTTTTGTCGGGGTTTTCACTATGGACTTCCCCGATCTCCTGTCCACGAGAATGTTAATATCACGACTCCCGACACCTCAATCTCCGCCATGTGTCTCCACAAACGGACGGTCCAGATCTTCTCGGGACTTTTCCTGTAGAAATTCTCGATCTCTTGTTCTCGTGACTCCCGATTTCACGAACATCGATATCCCGATGGCTACGCCTCTCGTCGGGATTTTACCTCTGCCTATGAGAGTTTAACTCCCATGCAACTCCTGACATATCTGATGGTTGTCGGGTATTTGGACCAAGATCCGACAGTCCAGATCTCTTCTTCTACTCACACTCCAGAGACTAAACTTCGAACATCTTCTCCCGATCCAACAACTGATGGGATTCTGTGTGAACATCCGAAGGTCCACAATCTCCTCTTCTGTGCACTTCTCCTGACGCCTTCCTGGATGTAAAAACCAACGGTCCGGATCTCTTTTCTCCAGCCAATCTGACGGTTTTTGTGCTCCCTCCTGAGATTCCTGCGTAATTTATTCCCAGACTTGGAAGAATTTCCAGTTCCCAAAGGCCTCAACCTTTGTCCTCCTTTTCCTCTACGAACTCCTCGCCTGAGTTCTCGCTACGCGTATGAAAACGTTGTTCCCCCTGAGCTTCTGGGAACTATGAACTCCTTCAAAGAGTTATTCAACCTCTGCACTCCTTGCAGCTACGCTCTGTGCCTGAAAGCACTCATCCTCCTAAGCTTCTGCGCCCAAATCCTCAAAGGACTCTTTTGACTCCTACGCCTCTGTAGGGTCTTTACGCACCCAAAGTGCTATCTCTCTTGAGCTCCTCAACACTCAGACCCCTAAGGGATTTTGTCTTTCTTCCCTTCTCCCTCAGATGGAGAAATATGGATGCCCTCCTGGCTATTCTTCTGCTTAAGAAACTTCTTGCTGGGCCTTTCAGGGTGTTCAACAACCCTATGAAGATCCCTCAGTGGATTCTTCTTCAAATCACAGAAATCAAAGAGTTCTCTTCTTCCTGTGCCTGTTTGCACACTAACTCAAATGCCCACCTGGTAGAGTATCCTTCCATAGAACGTTCAGCAGTTCTGCCCTCCTGTGCACCTATGCACTTGCTCAATGCCCACCTGGCAGAGCTTCACAGAATCCTCAGTGATTCTGTCTCTTCCCTGAACTTCTCAACAAAAGTCTTCCTTTGTTCACCCCTTGCACCTGCTCAATGCCCACCTGGCAGAGCTTCACAGAATTCCTCAAAGCTTCTGATTCTTCTTCCTGAACTCACAGCAGAGTTCTTTTCTCTGGGAACTCCTTGCACCTTCTCAATGCCCCTCTAGCAGAGCTTTACAGAACTCCTCAGAGATTCTGTCTACAACTGTGTCTCTCATACACAGCCTTGCCTCCAAGGTATTCAGCAACCTTGAGGTCTTCCTTTGAGTTGTTGACTCCAGTTCTTGTGTCGCATCACGTCTTTGTCTGAACCCACAGAATTCAGAAATGCATCCTCTGTGCACGACTATCAGAATCCGCAGTGTTCTGTCATAGGAACTGATCAGAAAGAGGGATTCATCGAGTAATGAATCTTCTACTACATTTTATGTCTCAGAACAAGGAAGGTCACATATCAATTTGGAAAAAACTAAGGATTTCTTGGACTTAGCACGTTCGAACTCTAAGTCAAACTCCTGGAGTATTACGATCCATTTGGAGTATTTTCCCCCTAGCAAATGGCGTGTAAGAATGTGTTGCATAGGGTTATAATTGGAAATCACAGTAGTCTTGCGTAAAAGGATATAGTGCCAGAAATGTTGGACAGCTTGGACGGTTGCCAAGGCCAGTTTTTCAACATGTAAATACTTGGTTTCGGTAGTCATGAGACTTTGGCTCAAATAATAGATGACATTCTCATCATGAGAATCATCCTCCTGGACTAGAACCATAGCAATAGTAGAGTCCGAGGCTACAAAATAAAGGAAATAATCTCGACTGTAATTGGGTGGGAAAATTAGTTGGGTATGGGTTAAAGTCAGTTTCAAAGTGTCGAAAGCTTTGTTAGCAATGGTATCCCATGAAAACTTAGAACCTTTCTTGAGAAGTTGAGTAAATCCAAGGGTTAACTTAGCGTAGCTTGGGATGAAATGACATAGAAATTTTTCCTTCCCTTGCAAACTCTGTAGCTGGAGGAGTGAGGAAGGAGGAGGTAGATTAAGAATCGCCTCAACCTTCAAAGGATCTACCCATATCCCTTGACATGAAATAATAAATCCTAGAAGTCGGCCGGATTCTACACAAAGAACACATTTGTGTGGATTTAAGCATATTCAGTAAAACCAACATCGAAGGAAAATGGCTCGGAGGTGTGCTGGATGATCGACACGGTGCATGGAATGAGCTGGTAAGTCATCGAGGTATGGTTGTACAATGTGCTTTATATCATTAAAGGCATAAGACATATCATGTTGAAAAGTCACGACGACATTCTTTAAACCGAAGGGTATTTTTCGGTAGGCGAAAGTGCCCTAAGGACAAATAAAAGCGATCTTGTGTTGGTCTGCGAGTACAATATTGATTTGATTATATCTGGAGAAACCGTCCATCAGAGAGAAGATTTCACTTTTGGCATAGTCGTCGACGATCTAGTCAATGAAGGGGGTAGGAAAGTTGTCTTGAGGACAATCTTCATTAATGTCCCTATAATCAATGCACATGCGGATTGTACCTTGTTTCTTGTTAACTGTAACAAGATTGGAAACCCATTCAATTAGAGACACAGGGTAAATAAAGCCATCTTTAAGAAGTTTCTCAACTTCAATCTTGATAGCGGTTGATTTATGCAGGTGGACCGGATGAAGTCGTTACCGGACGGGTTTACTGCCCGGGTATGTCTTAATCTCGTGTACAACAATGTTGGGGTCAATACCCGGAATTTCTTCATAGCTCCATGTGAAGACGTCACAAAATTCTTGGAAAATAGACTTGTAGGTGACAACTTCGTCATGGAAACACAAATCTCTGATATGCACATTTTTTACAACTCCAGGTTTTATGGATATGTCGAGGGGGATGGTGGGTGAGATATTACTTAGGTTCCCTTCGTAGAACATATTGTGTGTAGACTTGGGAACAATAGAAATGACGACAACGATCGACGGATTCGAGATCCATTGGTAACTCTCAATGGTGTGTCGCTCCAGGAAGAGAATGGAATGATGATGTCCATCGGCCCAAGGGGTATCTTCCATGGAAATAAAAAACATGATCATCTCGTCTGTAGGAAAAATGACACGGAAAGGATCCGGAGATAGATCACCAAGAGAGGGGGTAGAAGAGGTTGTCGATTGAATGGCTTGATAAGTGGATTCAACCGAATTTAAAGGCATTTGGTCTCCATAGAGAAGATGATCACCGAGGTTGGGTACTATCCACGGGTCGTAAGATGCAGGGGTTTCTTGAACAGAGGTGGAAATCATGTTGATCGAGGTGACAAACGGATGTGGAACATCGGGTGGTGGAATGGGGAAAGTACCCATCAAAGAGGAATCTTTAAGAAGACTGACACTAACATTCTCATATCCAGGGGTGTTTTTGAAATGAAAGGTACATTGTTGGTACGTTCATCAGAATTAAAGAAGGCCAATTGGTCCACCGTAATTACTTTTCCTTGATGTTGGAAACGTATGACACAGAAAAGAGTGGACACAACTGCACGCATGGAATTGATCCAGCTATGGCCAAGTAAAAGGTTGTAATCGAGAGGAGCGTCAAAGACCTCAACTTCCACATTGATCATTTTACCTTCTAATGTAATAGGCAACGAAGGTAGGACATCGTAAGGCTTAAATCTAGAGCCATTAAAGGCTTTGAGTGTGTTGTGTGATTCGGTTAAGTGGGGAGAGTTGATGGCTTTCCAGCAAGCAATATACATGACACACGTCGAGACACCCTTATCAATAACTATTCTACAAATGTTCTTGTTGGAGACAATAACTTGTATTTTAAAGGCGAGTTGAGGGGGTAACCTTGGAATGTGATCTTCCAAGTCAAAAATTATTAAATTTGTATATGTGGGGTCGATTCCACCAATAGATTTCAACAGTGCCTTCCGTTGTGTAGGAAAACTCTGAAGGACTTTGAGGGCTGACATCGCGGACTGTGCCAATCACACCGTTAGCTGCATGAGAAGCAACAGGAGTAGTTGAAGTAGCAGTAGTAGAAGAACGAGGTGTGTCAGGGAGTAAATCGTAAACAGTACCCATTTGTGAGTAAACAAGGTCAAGGTATTGAGCATGACTGATCGCATGTTCTTCCGTGACAACTCCACCCATGGAGATGTCACGAGCGATGTCATTCACGAATGATTTCGTGAACCACTCTGTCAGTAACTGATCGGGAAGTTTGAGTTCGATGAGACGTCATCTCCGTCGCCACTCATGAATGTGATCAAAGATATGAGTGGATTTGGTTTGTTTGAAAGAACTCAAAATTTTGGTTCTCGTTTTGCAATGGAACGGTGACTGGTAATGGGTGAGGAAATCCATGGCGAGGGTGTTAAATTTGGTGAAGAATCCTCATGGTAATTATATATACCACTTCACGGCAGAACCTGTGAGAGTTCACTAAAAAATACATAAACGAATAGAGTCATCAATCAAAGAGTTGGATGAACACCAAAGGTGGAAAGTCATTACATGATTGTTCGGGTCCTCTCCTGGTTTACCATCGAATTTAGGAATGTTGGAGGGTAGTTTGGTCGTTATCATGGGCCATTGAGGAGAGTGATGGATCAGATCATTTAAAATTCTCTACAGAGTAGGGAGGTCCAGGGTGGCTAATAAGGGTAACTGTCTATTCACGTGTGGGTACTGGTGACTTTGGGGAGGGAGCCCTGTAGGTATACCAGTAGGACCATAAGAAGTTTGCATATAATGTGAAGATCCAGGTAGATTCGGCTGTTGGTGTGGAGGAAAGTAATTTATAGGGTTGTATTGGTTGGCGTTGTTCCCTTGAACAGGGGCATGGGGTTGAGCATTCGAGCCCCAAATAGGATTGAATGTACCCATATATGGTTGGCTTGTACTAGGAGGTATGAAAGAGCTAGCTTGAGTTTGTTGTCCCCCAGTCGAGTGAGGATTGTTTTGGATAAGATAGTTCCAATACTGGGCCAAGGTTGCAGGTATGTTATTTCCAATGGGTGGGGTAGGTGGGGGTTTCCCTCCAATCAGGGGTTGTGTTCCAATTGGGATTTGACCTCCAGGGTGAAAATGTCTGCCAACATGGATCTGGTAATTAGATGTGAAAGACTGAATGGTGCCACTAGGGTTGGTTCCTATGATAGGGGATAGAAGAGACCCTCTAGAAGGGGGTCGAGGAAGTGTCAGAATAAAACTAGGAACAAGATGGTGCCCAGAAGGAGTGGAAATTCCAGGAGTCTCGGATGGGATTTCTGTAGGAACATGAATAGAAGCATTCAACACATGATATCCAGGAGGAAGTGTTGGGGTGAGTCTGGGCGAAAGTGGTGTGCTAATCGGGGCCTAACTAACCACCGTATTCCCGTTATGAAGATTCATAGTATCTGGGACCATTGTATAATGGGCCATTTGAAGGGGGATAGTGAAGAAGTGGTCGGTTGGTGGAGCGTCTGAACCAAGAAAATAATAGGCAGTAGTAAAAGGTATTGTGTCTGGATCGAATGTTTCGGGCAGCTCAGGTGTGACAGTGATATCAATGCATGCTCCTGAGCCAAAGAGATCCCATCTAAAAATGCCAGTAGTCCAAAAAGGATCTTGACCCTCGGGTCCTGTGAAAGGTCCGGTTGGTAATCCATAAGACTCAACAACTATTTCTCCAGAATATTTCACTCGAATAATACATCTCACAGAGTCGAGAGGAAGTTGGAAGTCCTCTCGAGAATTGGTAATTCAGAATCATTCTAAAGAGTTAGTTTTTTCCACTTGTGGAGTGGCAATGTCTTGGACTTCACTCTGTTGAGGAGAGCCCTTCGGTGAGTTGGTAGGAAAGGGTTGAGAACCTTCCAGATCTTCTGGGGGTAGTCCTTGCATTCTATATGAATAGCGTGGAGGGTCAATTTTGATCGAGTTAAAATATTATGAAATAAATTCTATGGCCAACTTAGGTAAACAGACAGCACGTGCTAGTAAAATCTAGGAACCAAAGCCAAGCAAACAATACCTTCCAATTCTGAAGTCACTAGTGGGTGATGAAATCCAACGTCGACACAATAAGGGGTTGGACTAGGGTGGAAAAGTTACGTTGACGACCTGCTTAACGAACTTACACCCTGGTGCAAGATCCCACACATAATTGTGGGTATACCCTCCAAGGAGCCCGAGTGATTCTGGCCAACATCGATTCTAGGTACCGTGAATACTTACCCCTCCACAGTCACCTTGCGTAAGACTCTAAGAAGATAGGCTACTAAGGTTACCACAAACAACAATGATGCCTAGGGAAACAGTCGACAGTCCGATCCACATGCAAGGGCAGGGTATCTAGCCTGAAATCAACTTGAGAGGCTTCCACTCATCATTGTGGGTATACCTTCAAGAGACCCCCATAATACGTTCAATCTCTACACCGAGATCAACAAAGCAGGGTGAGTAACTCTGTCAATTTCAATGCGACTTTAGGTTTGACCCTTATGTGAGAAGGGATTCCGAGGAAAAAATGATGCAAATGGAATTTGACACTCCCTATCACAAGATACTATTGTTTGTTTTGTGCTTTGGAGAGTGTGTCTCACTGCCTATTCCAAATCTCTAGCCTAGCTAATGTTGGTCCAAAAGAGCCCTAGAAAAAGTTACTAGTTGAGTTTTAAAAATTGCGCAATATTATTAAAGGTTGTTGTTACTCAAGAGGGAGATGGAAATGAAACCGATGTTGTGTTAGACTTAGACCCAACAATGCGTAAATAGAAATGAATGGTACAAACATTTGTTCGATGAATTATATCTACAGCAGGGAGAAAGGAGTTTTTCTGGAACAATGCAAACTACGATGTAAAATTCTCTTTTCAAATGTAGTACCAAACAATCATTGACAATGTAAATTCACTATTCATTTAATTTCAATGTTTTAACGCCAATATTTTCTGAATGATTGCTTAAAAGAACAAGACTTTAAAAAAAAAAAAAAAAAATAGAAACCAAAAATAGGGATGGAACTAAGAAAATGTAAGCAACCAATGAAAATAAAATACTCAATAAATGCCCAAATCAAATATTTCAATGGAGATAAAAATAAAAATCGACAAGAAAAAGACTCTTCAAATGTATATGGACAAAGAGCTTTTCCAAGCAGCAAACAATCTAAATAAATAATAATCCCAACTTTTAATCTGATCAAAGAATTTTGACCAAACAAGCACTCAAATCTCAGAATCTGAGATTATACCCTCGTTGGTAAAAGGTCGAGAAGTAAAAACTAGGAAAAATGATTAAGAAGAGTTTTTGATCTCTGAAAACTAATAGACCACAATATTTGAAATCAAGAAACAGTCAAACACTAGCAAAATATGTTCTTCCCAGATGAACAAACAAATCTGGGCATCAAACAAAACAAGAAGACCTGATCCAAAACTTTTACAAATGGGTTTGCATCCTAGTAGTGGAGTACAGTGTGAGAATGAGGCATTCTTGTAGTCTAGCCACTGGCAGGGTGCAAAAAGGTCACACTGGACTGACCAGTAGGGTGTGTGAATGGATGATTCTCGCAGGCTTGTAAATTATGAAAATTTGGAAAAGGGACAAAAAATTTGAGTGAACCTTTAGGTCCAGAGAGTCTATAAGGGTCTCCTACAGACTCAGAGACTGGTTGGCAATGAAAAAGGTAGACCAGAAGTAAATGGCCAACAAAATACAACAAAAATGAGTTGTATCCCCAGTGGAGTCACCAATTTTGTTACAGGATAAATTGGTATATGCAGACACTAACATATCTCCCTAGATCCACCTGGATCTAGAACAAAACAAGACAAGACATGACTCTTTTCCTAAGTTGCAATCATCGAATCTACTACCAAGAAGGAATGAGTGATATACCTTTATATCACTTCCTTAGGTCTTTGTTGTTCCTACTTTGCTCCGGTGCTCTTGTGAGATCAGGTCCAAGACAACACAAACCAACCAAAGTGAAGAAAGAAAAGTATATTCAATGACAACCTATGCATATGATCAAGGAGTTATGTAATAAAATAAGAGTGATTTTATGGGAAAGGGACATGCCATTGTATTGTATTAAGTGAAAGTAGAAGATACAACCAGATCGCCTTGATGTCGCAAGCTTCCTTTCAGTGATCTTTGGTTCCAACACACACACTTTCTCTACACTTGCATGAAGAAAATCCAGTATGGCTTGATGGACAAATGGAGGCCTCAAGCTTCAATTCAAATAGGGTTCCTCACACAATTCTTTCATCAATTCTCCATTCAATCTTGTTTAACCTCTTCCTTGAGAAACCATTCACTATCTAAGAAAATGAGAGATGGTTAAAGGGATGAGGATGATCCAACTAAATCTGAGAAGTAAGCAGGATTCCAACCATGCGAATGCCAACTCATTTTCTAGAAGATCCTCTTCTAGAACCTTCAAAACTTCCTCTTTCTTTTAAGCTTTAAAACAGTTTTGCACCCTACCTATAGAGAAGACTGCGAACACCTCGCAGGCTAGGTATAGGGTTGCCTACAAGAATCAAGATTCTCGCACCCTACAACATAGTCAGCATACGAACTCATCTTAAAATTATGTTTTATGGAAGAAGACAACAGTCACTTTTCTCAGGCAAAAGGTCCTTATGAGAGCCTAAACACATAATTGTAGAGACACTACTAGAGAGACAAAAATAATGTGTAATAGTGTGCGGTTTCACGCACTAAATTTTGGCACTGCGCAGAAAAATATTGTTGTGCAGGTGCGCGCGCTAAAATATGGCACCGCGCGAAAAAATGTTGGCGTGCGGGTGTGCGCGCTAAAATTTGGCGTCGCGTGGAAAAATGTTGGTGTACGGATGCACGTGCTAAATTTATCATTGCACGATGTGTATACACATAATAAGGTGTGCACGATGTGCACACACATAATAATGGCACACATGGTGTGCGCAGTATTGGCAGAGCGTAGAGGAGTTTGGTTGGCGCACGCACAATGTGGGTATATGTTGTCATGCGACAATTTAGTTAATGGTGTGTGCAGAGTATTGGTTCGCAATGGGGGCATACTAAAATTTGGCATGGTATAATACATAGAGTGAAATGAACATGAAATATCAACGCGCGCAACAGGTAATAGTGCAAGAACCAAAATTTTGCGCGGTGGATATTGGAGCGCGCGACACAAAAGTAGTGCGCACCAATTATTGGTGCGACAGAGAAGTGATGCACGGTATTTATAGATGCATGGAGCATGAATTACCATTTGGTGTTACTTCGCATGCTATATATGGGTGTACAGGTTGAAATTTGTGGGCGCGAATTCGTTTGGAGGGTGAACAACAACGGAAAACCAACGTATTTCTGCGACATTTTATAATGTTTGAACGTCATCTTTTTGCAGCGCATTTTTTAGGCCCTTAACAACGTTTTTATCTACTTAAAAGCCACGAGAATAGACTGCACCAAGGTACACTAGTCTATGTAGCTCAAATAAAAGAGCTCGAAGAGATATTTCTAATGGTGTAAACCGTTTATCAAACGGAGATTTTATGAGAAAGTTACAACACAAATAATGGAGGGTAAATTTTAAGACCTAACCAACTTCAAAGAGCCATAACTTTCTGCTCTGGAATCAGATTGAGGTGCATGAGAAGTTGATCGAAATATATTTAACCATAGAATACATTCCTAGATATGAATTAAATCTCTGGGCATGTTAAAAATGTTTAAAATGGAAAATAAGGTACATGTAGCATTCCAGACCAAAAACACAAATTGGCCTAGAACTTCAGCAAGTTGTAACTAGCAGCCCGGAACCTAGAAAAAGGTGAAACTCGGAAATATTGTCCAAAATATGTATATGAAGAAACCAAATTGAGCTCCTACAAAAAAATCCAATGGAGTAGGTGCAAAAAGGCATAATTACAGCGTAGAGTTGTGCCAAGCTGAAGTGTGAACAAAAAAATTAATGGGCAATTTTCCAATAAAAATAACTTTCTGCTCAAGACTCAGACTTGAGCATGGAAATAGGCGTTGGAAAGGTGTTGGAAAATAGAATATAAATATTCAGCCATAAAATTGATCTAGGCATTCAATGTTTCATAAAATCAAAATAAATAAATCTGATGTATTATTGAACCTTAATGGTTCATATTTTTCATGAAATTGTTGAGTCAGTTAACCTGACAAAGTTTTGCTGGCTGCACATTTTGCAGAGTTAACAAAAAATAGATCATATTAGGATTGAAACAGAGTCTATAGGAATTGAATATGCATAGGGGACTTACATCCAGAAATATGAGATCAGAGTGATGGATGTCCATTTGGGCATTGAACGATAAAACTCCAATGGACATGGAGAAGGAAGGTATGAAAACATGAATATGGTAGAGATCATTAAAAATTTGTAGAAGGATGTCCAAAGCCATAAATATGATAATGAAAGGTTTATGAGAGCCAAGGGGAAGAAAGAGGACTTCAACATGAAGTTAATGTAGAGATTCAAAAAAATAGAAAATAAATTGGATAAGGAGAGTGGCTCAAGAAAATCAGGAAGTCACAGGTCTCCTGATGAGAAAAGAAGAACAAGAAGTGTTAACATACATCGTCATCACTCCCTGAGGAATTCCAATAAGAAAGAACACAATAGCTCAATTACATCCCCTGTCAGGAAGCATAGGAGGTCTGGGGTGTATGAGCTACGAGGAGAAATGAACAAAATCAAACCTCCTACATTTGACGGTGAGCACAAGAAGGATGAAGATGCAAATACATAGATGTTGGGAATGAGAAAGTATTTTCAATTGAATAAGTATTCTTCTCATCCAAAAGGAAGAACTGCCATCTATCAACTCAATGGAAAGGCATCCATGTGGTGGGATTATCTTGTGCAGGTGCAACACATTAAAGAGAAAAGTGTTACTTGGAGGGAATTCAAGAAGTATTTTGAGAAGAAATACTTGACTAAGAGATACTATGACAAGAAAATGAAAGAGTTCTTTGAACTCAAGCTTGGGATTACGACCATAGATGAATATGAGAGAAATTTTTTAGATCTGTTGAAGTATGTTTCTTTCATAAAGGATGAGACAGTTAAGATTCAGAGGTATTTGAGTGGATTGCCAGCATTCATCAATGACAAAATACAATATGATGATCCAAAAACATTGGAGGAGACCATAAAACATTAGGTCTTCTTACATCCGCCTTATTATATTTTATTGAAAGGCCTTAATAATATTGACCTTTATTACATCTGAATATATTGTTCTACCTATGTGCGGGTTAGGACCCTAACATGTCAGCCCCCTTAAAAACAACCTTGTCTTCAAGGCTTGAGATGAGGAAATTGTTGCATAATGGTAGTTGGTTCCCAAATGGCGTATGTTGGAGTTGTATCTTTCCACTAGACTAGCACTTCCTTGATGGTTCTCTGATGTAGGAGACGCTCGTGTTGGTCCAAAACTGCTTCTAGATGTATCCAAATGGATCCTTCTTCAGCTAACTCTGGAAGGTTGGTTTGAATTTGGCACTTAGCTCCAATCACCTTCTTTAAGCATGAAACATGAAAAACAGGATGTAGCTTCGAATGACTGGGCAAAGATAACTGATAGGTGACTTGTCCCACACATTTGAGTATGGTATAAGGACCATAAAATTTGGGTGCTATATTCTGACAATGTTTGGCCTTGAGGGAAGTTTGCTTGTAAGGATGTAGTTGAAGAAACGCTTGATCCCCTTGTGCAAATTGGTGTTCTGAGTGACCTTGATCTGCTTGTTGCTTCATGCGATTATGTGCCATAACCAAATTCTCTTTGAGGGTACGGAAAATAGCCTCTTGAGTTGTAAGTGTTAGGTCAACTGCCTAGACCTTCGAGGCACCTGGTAATTATGAGAGAACTGAAGGTGGCTTTTGTCCATATATCGCTTCAAAAGGAGTCATGTGTGTAGTTGTATGGTATGAAGTTTTGTACCACCATTCAGCTAGGGGTAGCCATTGAGCCCACTGATTTTTCTTTTCCAAGGAAAAACACCTCAAATATGTTTCCAAACACTTGTTGACAACTTCTGTTTGGCCATCAGTATGGGGATGATAAGTTGTGCTGAGATGCAATTCAATGCCTTGTATATTGAATAGTTCTTGCCAAAAATTGCTTGTGAAAGTTGGGTCACGATCAGAAACAATAGAGTGTGGCATGCCATGAAGCTTGAAGACATGATCCATGAATATTTGAGCCACCATGGATGTTGTAAATGGGTTTTGAAGGGTGCATAAATGAGCATACTTGGAAAGGCGATCAACAACCACCATGATGATCGATTTATTTCCCGATTTGGGTAAGCCGGTAATAAAATCCATAGAGATATCCTTCCAAATAGTAGGTGGAATCGGGAGCAGTTGTAGTGTGTCTAGCGATTTGACTATTTCTCCCTTGTTGCATTGACACACATCAAAATCAGCTACAAAATTACGAATGTCCTGTTTCATACCATCCCAGAAAAAGGAACATTTGACCCTGTCATAGGTTTTGGTGAACCTGGAGTGATTTGTTGTGGGTGTAGCA
Organism: Picea engelmannii; assembly: GCA_009831015.1. Taxonomy (NCBI): domain Eukaryota; kingdom Viridiplantae; phylum Streptophyta; class Pinopsida; order Pinales; family Pinaceae; genus Picea; species Picea engelmannii. The sequence continues at coordinate 48,412 of ML809278.1, read as the reverse complement.
TGAAGCTCAGAAAGTACCATGGATTTAATCTTTGATTGTTAACTTAAATACAAATGGACTTTGTATCAAAGCTCCTCATGGAGCCAAGAGTACCTTGGGGAAGCTGGAGCCTTGGACTGCAATTGGTGGATCAACTGCGAACTTTTTGGATCTTGTAGCCATTCCTGGCGAACGGATTGGAGCCAATCTGGTACAATGAATGAAAGAGACAAAAGGGATCCTTCGTCTTCATATTTTCCAGAAAGTGCATCCACAACCACACTGTCTTTTCCTTTCTTATAAATGATCTCATAATCACATCCAAAGAGTTTAGTCACCCATTTTTGTTGTTTTGGGGAGGAAATGCGTTGTTCCAAAAAATAATTGTGGCTTTGATGGTCTGTCTTAATTTGGAAACGTTTCCCCAATAGATAAGGATGCCACAAATCCACGGCATGCAGAATAGCCAACATTTCCTTTTCATATATGGATTTTCCCAGATTTCTTTTAGATAGTTGCTTGTTGGTAAAGGCCAAAGGTCGACCCTCTTGCATAAGGACAACACCAATTATTTTCCCTGAGGCATCACATTCCAACACAAAGGTCTTTGTGAAATCGGGAAGGGAGAGGACTGGAGTGGTGCACATCGCCATATTCAAGGTCTGAAAAGCTTGAGCAGCAACTGGAGTCCAAGTGAAAGAGTTCTTTTTTAGGAGAGCAGTGAGAGGTGTTGCAATCTTCCCATAATTCTTAACAAACTTGCGATAATACCCTGTTAAGCCTAGAAATCCATATAAGCTCTTAAGAGTCTTTGGGTGAGGCCAGTCTTGCATAGCTTCAATCTTTTTAGAATCCACCCTGATGCCATCTTTTCCAACCAGATGACCCAAGTATTATACTTTTGAGGCACCAAAAGCACATTTAGACTGTTTCAGGAAAAGTTGGTGCTAAGAGAGTAGATGGAGAACTCGATCCACATGAGCAAGATGTTCTATCAAGTTTTTTCTATAGATGAGGATATCATCAAAGAAAACTAAGATAAAATGGCGAAGAAAAGGACGAAAGACATGATTCATGAGGCTTTGGAAGGTGGAGGGGGCATTACACAAGCCAAAGGGCATGACCAAAAACTCATAGTGGCCCTCATGATTTCTAAAGGTAGTCTTGGGAATGTCAGCCTCTTTCATACGTATCTGGTGGTAGCCCGAACGAATATGCAGTTTAGTGAAGAATTTGGTGCCACTCAATTCATCCAGGAGGTCATAAATGACAGGAATGGGTAATTTGTCTTTGATGGTAAGTTTGTTGAGGGCACGAAAGTCAAGACACATTCGCCAAGAACCTTCTTTTTTCAGGACCATGACCATAGGAGACGATTAGGAGCTCGTACTAGGGCGGATAATGCCTGCATTAAGGAGTTCCTGGACCATTTTCTCAATTTCATTTTTTTGGGAAAAGGGGTGAAGATACGGATGGATATTGGGAGGAAGGATTTCGGGTACAAGGGGAATGGAATGACCATGAACACCACAGGAAGGAGGGAGGCCTTGGGGAGTGGAAAAGACCAATTGATGTTTAGAAAGGATGGCTTGGAGGTCTTGCAGTACTGAGGGTGTCTCTGTTTCTTGTATGGCATGGAGTTGGGTGATAACACCAGAATGACCCTTTTTGAGAATATTTTCCATGCGATGGGAACTAATGATATCAGGTGAACTGGTGGTGATGCCTTGGAACTTATATTGGTGGCCCTCCTGGTCGAATTGCATGGTTAAGTCTTTAAAATCCATGAGAATGGGACCCAAAGTCCTTATCCAGTCTGCACCCAACACAATGTCACAACCTCCCATGTTAATAGCAAACATATGGGATTTCAGGTGGTAGTCACCAATTTGGAGACGCACATTTTCACAATGCCCTCCACACTTCATGGAACCACCATTGGAAATCATGATTTGGAAATTATTGACGGCATGGATGTAGCAATGAGTTTCATGGGCAATGCGGTGATGAATAAAATTATGGGTGCTGCCACTATCAACCAGAATGATGACCTTCCGATGCTTGATGTAACCAATTAGCTTGAGGGTTTGGGGAGCGGAGACGCCAGTGAGAGCATTGAGGGAAATGACCGGTTCTACTTCGGGAGGGTCTAAGGGAGGGGTTATGTCAGTGGATTCAGGTGACTCAGACATAGAGGGATTTTCTTCATCTTCTTCCAAAATCTCCTCGGAGATGGCCATAAAAATCTTTTGTTCTTTACACTTGTGGCCCGGGAAATATTTGTCATCACAGTTATAACAAAGGCCTTTGAGTTGGCGTTCAGCCATTTCAACCCTGGTCAATTTTTGGATCTTTAGTAGAGCAGAGGGAGTAGTGGTATTTACTGGTTTAGGGTGAGGGATAAAGGAGGGTTTGCGGTTTTGAGAAGATACAACCTGCTATGCTTCTTTATCTCTTTTGGTAGCCTCCTCCCAACTCTCAGACCGAGCCATGAAGACAGGGGCCTGAATTTCATCCTTGAGGACGCTAATAAAACACTCGAAAAAAGGCATCAGACATGCCCTCTGTTCTAAAATCCATGCGCTCAAATGAAACTATAAAGTCTTCCACCATTCCTAATTGTTTCAACTTTGTCAAACGGCACAAATGGTTGGTTTTAGTGTCAAAGCATTCATAAAGCTCTGCCACAAAGTGTGTCCAAGCAATATACCCTTGACGAGAAGTTTTTCTCCATTTCCACCATTGCCAACGTTCTTGATCTACATGGAGAACACCATACCGGAGTTTGGACAAGTCATCTGTAATGTTGTATAAAGAGACGTAATGTTCCATTTGGGTTACCCAACCAATGGGGTCCGAGCCATCAAATTTGGTCACATCCACCTGCAAAATACATAGGTCACGTTGAAAGTGATGGTTCTTCACGGTATGGGAATGAGAGGAATGGTCACCTTCAGTATGTGGAGGTGAAGAAGAGGAAGGGTTATCTATAGGGATATGCAGTTTCGTGCAGAGTGCCGAAAATACTGATTCAAGTTGGGTGGTGAGGTCTTGCTTGATTTCCCCCATTGAGGACTGCATGGTTGTATTGATGGTGGAAACATTGGCACTGAGTTGTTTCACTTCTTGTTGGGTCTCAATGAGACCATATTGCAAGGTGTTGAAGCGAGATTCCAAGTCTTGGATACGAGTATGGGCCATGAGGATGAGGAAACTAAAAAGGGGCGGGCGGGGTAAAAAACAAATTGCTGAAAAAATGATATGAATGAATGTGATAAGGGCGAAGAGATGAATCCATTTTTTTTTTACGAAGTTATACTCCAGTCTGAAGAATACTGCAGAGAGGAAATTCCCAAATGCTTAACCAGAAATAAATGTGTATTTACTTGGCAACCCGAACACAGTTGCACGGTAATAGATCTTGTTTGTTTTAATTTGTTTATGTTTCTATCCCCCAAGGGTTAGGTATTCAAGGGTTCTACAGACAAGGGTTTGCCCTGTGCTATAGCCCTCTGATATACATGCAAGGTCCAATAGTAGTACTCGACCCAATATCTCAGGGCACTAACTAAGGAGGATAGATTGTACCCTTAGTCGTACTACCCGACTACCCAAGTACTAGAGAGTATATTCCTGAGTGTTTTTCTCGGTGAAACTATAATAGTCAGGTGGCTGATCGGTTTATCTAAATAGGGCTTCAGGTAATCTAGGTCGATCCATACATAGGTGTTGTCTAATGCGCTACCACTCAAAGGGGTACCAACATTGGTTACAAGGGTGGCCAACAGATGTGCGCTTAAGTACCACTTGCATTTCCTGCATGTATGAATCCCTCAACCACAGGTTTATGTGCATAACGATAGATATTTGTGGGTTAAAGACGTCAGAATACGTCTCTACCCTGGAAAAAAAAATTAACCCACACTTGCAAATCATTCAGTTCTGGTGTACTCATTCTGTAATGAGTACACTAGAGCTGAAGGAGTTGCAAATTCATCTTGAAGAACTTCTGAAGAAGTTGTATATACCCCTAAGTGTGTCACCTTGGGGAGCCCCAGTCTTGATCGTGAAGAAGAAAGATGGGACATTAATATTGTGCATTGATTTCAGACAGTTGAATAAAGTGACTGTAAAGAACAAGTATCCTATGCCAAGGATTGATGATCTCTTTGATCAATTGAAGGATGAAAATATATTTTCAAAGATAGAGCTCAGGTCAGGATACCATCAGGTAAGGATTAAGGAGGAATATATCAGCAACACCACCTTCAGGACAAGGTATGGTCATTATGAGTTCACAGTGGTGCCATTTGGATTGTCAAATGCACCAGTTGTTTTCATGTGCTTAATGAATGGTGTTTTCCGAGAATATTTAGACAAGTTTGTCATTGTCTTTTTGGATGACATAATTGTATATTCCAAGTCAGAAGAAGAGCATGAGAATCATTTGAGGATGGTGTTGCAAGTATTAAGGGAGCATCAATTGTATGCCAAATTGAGCAAGTGCTCATTTTATCAGAAGCAAATTCATTATTTGGGACATATCATTTCAAAGGATGGGATAGCAGTGGATCCTGAGAAGATAGAATCTATTAGAGAATGGTTAGCGCCAAAGATTGTGACAAAGGTTAGATCATTCATGGGCCTTGCAAGATACTATGGGATATTTATTGAAGGATTCTCAAAAATTGCACACCCAATCACTTCCTTACAAAAGAAGGGTGTGAAGTTTCAGTGGACATTGGATTGTGAAAAGAGTTTCCAACACTTGAAGAAATTATTAACAAGTGCTCCAATATTAAGGATCGCAGACCCAAATGAAGACTCCATTGTATGCATAGATGCATATAAAGAAGGACTTGGTGGATTCCTCAGTCAAAATGGGTTTGTTATATGTTATGAATCAAGAAAGTTGAAGGAGCATGAAAGACACTATGCCACTCATGATTTGGAGTTGGCAGCCATAGTGCATGCCTTGATTAAATGGAGACACTACCTCATGGGGAAAAGGTTTGAACTAAGGATAGATCATAATGGTCTGAATATTTATTTGAACAGCCAACGCTAAATGTTAGGCAAAGAAGATGGTTAGAATTTCTAAGTGAATATGACTTTGATATAAAGCATATCAATGGGAAAGAGAACAAAGTGGTTGATGCACTCAGTAGAAGAGTGCATGAATTTCATGCTACATCCATTAGTATGTACCAATAATATTTGAAACACATAATTTTAGAGGCTGCAAAACTAGATTTTCAAAACAAGGAATTAGTGGCAAAATTACAACAAGGTAATTTGCAGCAGAAAATTGAAGAATACAAGCTAGATAATGATGAAATTCTCATGTACAAGGGCATAATTTATGTACCAAATTATCAGGAATTGAAAAATCGGATATTGAGAGAAATGCATAATGTACCTTATGTTAGGCACCCAGTTTATCAGAAAACTATTGCAGCTGTCAAGAGCCAATATTATTGGCCAGGGATGAAGAAAGAAGTTGTTGATTTTATTTCCAAATGTTTGGAATGTCAAAAGGTAAAAGATGAGCATAGACACTCATCTGGTTTGCTAGAGACATTACCCATTTCTGAGTGTAAATGGGAAGTTGTAACAATGGATTTCATCACCAAACTGTCGAGAATAAACAAGCAACATAATTATATCATGGTACTGGTGGATAAGCTTAATAAAGATGCCCATTTTATTACAGTTAAGCTAACTCAGAAGGCAGCCAACATTGCTACTATTTTTATGAGAGATATAGCTTGATTACATGGCATACCCAAGACAATTGTGTCTGACGGAGATCCAAAATTTACCTCAAATTTTTTGAAGGGATTATTTAATGGATTTGGAACAAATTTGAATTTTAGCACAGCTTATCATCTAGAATCATATGGACAAACAGAGAGGGTGAATCTAGTGATTGAAGATATGTTGAGTATGTATGTGATGGATAAACCATCAAAATGGGAAGACTACCTACACTTAGTATAGTTTTCTTATAATAATGGGTACCAAACATCTCTAAAGATGATCCCATTTGAGGCACTTTATGGAAGAGAGTGCAACACACTGGTAAGTTGGGATAACCCAGAAGATAGAGCAATGGTTGGGCCATATTTTCTCAAGTAAATGGAGGAGAAAATGTTGAAAATAAAACAAAATTTAAAGGCTTCCCAAGACAGGAAGAAAATCTATGTTGATAAGGGTAGAACTCACAGAGAATTTAAAGTGGGAGACCATGTATTTTTTAAAGTGAAAGCCAACAGAAGTTCCCTGAAGTTGGGAAATTGTTCAAAGTTGGAAGCTCACTATTGTGGGCCATTTGAAATTCTAGAGAGGATTGGTTTAGTGGCTTATATGATTTCATTTCTTGCATCTATGTATGTTCATAATGTATTCCATGTATCATTGCTCAAGAAATATATACCTGATGTTAATCATGTTATTGATTGGAATGTGATTCGGGTGGAGCAAGAAGGCACTTTCCAAGTGCATCTGGTATGCATTATGGACCGAAAAATCAAACAGCTTCGGAATCGAGCCATAGGGATTGTATAGGTCCAATGGACTTGGTACGGTCCTGAGGACGCTAATTGGGAGCATGATGATGCAATGCGAGCATAATGCCCACATATTTTTTAGGATTTTTGAATTTTTTGTTGTATATGTGTACATAATGCACTGAGGATAGTCCATAAATAAGGGGAGGGGATTGTAATATCCCTAGGCCGAACCCAATTGTAAATGTAAATGGAAATACCCTTAAGTTGGTGAGATTTTTGATATCATTTTGTATGCACCTTTCATGGCATAGTGCGTGCATGTACTGCATAGTAATATGATGAAGTGTGCACATTCTAGAATACCACGGGCAACATTTTAAGTGTGCGCGATATTGAGGCCAAGGAGCCTTTGTGTATATGTTGTGCTTTATAGGCTGGTGAGCCAATTTTGTGATGATTAGGTCGAAGATCCTAGATGTTGAAGGCTAGTGAGCCTATTTTTGTATATGTCTCATCATTAATATAAAATGTGTTGTTGCACGTAGACCGACCACGATACAAGATTATGGGGGACTAAAATCCACTAGTTAGGGAAAGGAGGGGCTAAAATTTAAGAAAAAGGGATGAGCTAGAGAGCTTAAGCCAAAAGGAACTATTATATTAATATTCCTTATATCATAAAGTATGGATAATTATTTAATCCTAAGTTCTAAGGATGGGGACAAGTGGGCCAAAGTAGCTCCCAACATTACAAGTGTCAAGTTGGTGACATGCATACATATAGTTGGACTTATTTCATTCCTTCCTTCATTCAGTCATTCAGTCAATCATTCCATGATCATACACACACTCATTGAGCTATCCTCCATACCTTCCTATCACTGTACATGAACCTGTATATGTACCCATACTTGTTTGTGTAGTTGGTTAGCTTAGGAGTTGGACTGGAGAAGATGGTTGTTAGGCCCATGGGATATTGAAGAGGCGGGTTGTCAGGACTGTGAGCAATTTCTCTCTAGATGAGATAATTGTTGGGAATTGGTTTCCTAGAGGTGCTAAATTGTAGCTACATGGCTCTGAGACTTCTTTTCCAGCATGTTGTTGAAGCTCGGAAAGGAAGTGGGGCAGTTGAAGGACTATTGAGCAGAGAAGGGGCACACTTACTGGGGTGGGACAAGCATGGGGGGAATGAGGGACTGTAGGATGTTAGTTTGAGTTGGCACCTATGACAGAGTCTTTCCTGTGTCTGAGATCCATTAGCCTAGTTAGGAATCCCTTTACCCGGGTGGAGTTTAATCTGAGCTCGAGGGTGACCCACTACTGAGAGTGATGAGTAGTGTGGTCTAAGGCTAGGAGGTTCGTTGAAGGTATGCATGTATTTGGTGATATTCTTACCAAGATAAGTGTCAACTGTGTGATAAATTTTACATGTTGCATTATTATTTATGTGTTTATTTTTATGGGTTTATCCTATGTATGGTTTATAATTGCCTTTATATTTATGGGTATTGCCTGTATATGTTGCATGTATATGTTTATTGTTATTTCAGTATGAATCTGTGCATTTATAGAATGTATCTATTTGTTTATGTTTTATATATAAAGTTATACAAGAGTTCTTTGTGTATATGTTTTAATTGCATGTAGTTCGAAAAATTTATGTGGCATAGCTCAGTTGGATGTTGGGTATGTTACAGTATGTTGAGAAGAGAATAAAAGTGTTTTCTGGAGTAGCATGGCTTGTCCTGGGTGGCCAAGGATGTTACAAAGAGTCTCTCTTAGAGAATCATGATCTAGATAGGGAGTGGCCAGTGGTAAATCCGTCCAGGAGTGGATGTGCCTACGGTTGGGTGGAAATGGGCACCCCTCTCGGTAGTTGCTTCACGATTTTGGTTTCTTGATAAGTATTTTTATACTCTGTGTACTGGAATGGAAGTGATGGTTGAACTCCTTTGTTTATGATTAAATTTTACATTTTTTGATAATTCATTAGAAATTGCTTATTATTCTTTTGTAAACCCCTTCATTTAAATGGTTTATATTTGTCTCTGCTTAGCAGCAAGAGAACTGTTAGACGTGAGTCTATAAATGAATCTAAGAATAAGTTTATGGTTCTTGTACTAGTCAATAAATACCTTTCCCTTTTTTATAACTTAAGCTCTATGAATGGGAGGCGCTCCCTTCAAACCAATCGTCTAAGATACCACGAGATCATGCCCACGACCTTAACCAAATCATGGCTAAGAATTGGGAGTGCAGCCCTGAGACCTGTAAGAGGATCCATATGACCAAGACCTGGGAACCCTTCTCTAGGTCTGAAAGGAGTGAAGCTATTCTCGATTCGAAACTCCGGGAGCTTCGAGCTCTAGGACGCTATGAATTTACAACCTCCAAAACCAACGGAACGAAAGCTGTTGGTTCAGATTACTAGTGAGGTTGACCGACATCTAGCGGTTTCCCTAACCATGACTATGGGATCTGTCCCACCATTAAACCCTGACCCACTTACTGGTTGCAAAGTGAACAGAACAGTATATGTGATGATGTTGCGCAATCTTTCCTGGTCACTGGATCTACGTCGTGGTCAATTTGACGTTGACCACACCAGGGGAAAGTGAGTGTTAAGAAGGTGAAACTCCCAAACACCAAACTCATGAAGTGACGAGAACCTTAGATCTAAGGACACTGTGGTAGATTTCCTGGTCATTGGATCTAAGTCGGGGTCAGTCCAATGTTGACCACTCCGAGAGAAAGGGAGTGTTAAACGAGTAGAATCCCCGAACATTGAAGTCACAAAGTAACATGAACCATTGATCCGAGGATGCTTCGGGATCCCTCTTGACCGTCTAATCTAGACCATGGTCATCCTAACGTTGACCACTCCGGGAGCAAAGAAGAAGTTACACAGCGAATCCCCCGAACGTCGAATTTGTGAAGTAAAAGAGGTCGTAGATCAATGGATCTACATGGACACATTTTGACCATGGGATATATGGGGCGTTGGAAGGTTGTCAGCCCAGAGTGAGGTGGTACGTTGACGTCACCAAGGGTGACGTGGAACCGCATTCGACGTGCCATGTCACCCTAATTCATTCTTTTCATAGACCTTATGTGCCCATTAGAATGTGATACATGTCACCCATTGATTGGGCCATGTGTCATCTATGCCTTGCCACGTGTCATACCCCTCTGGCACATATTCACTTGGCCTAATAGCAGGTGGAGCACCCGAGCCACTGGGATTTTGGGACTTCGAGAAAGTTGGGACATTGGGATGCTGGGGTTAATTTGGTCGAAGGTCGAGACCCACCTGTCCTTATCTCTCATTTAATGTGCCATCATGGGTAAGGGTGGACCCTTCAAGAGTCTGGGGTTTCGAAATTCCAGAGGCTTGGGTGTAGTATCTTAGACAATCTTAAAAGGCCGAAGGTCGGAGCCACATGGCAGTATTTTTGGGTTTCACGAATGCGGAGGATATGCACATAGAAAGAGAAAGGGGCATTCAATGCCGAATGTTGGATTCCCTTAAGCCTGTGTGTTAAACAAGGACGTTGTTCAGTTGTTGGATTTAATGGTGGATGGATTTACACCAATAGATGCAAGAGCATTGGGAACTATGAGACTTCAAAGAACCTGGAATGGTTGGAATGAGATGGACCCACATGGATGCCATGTGTCCCTTGACCAATAACGCCTGAAGAAATTTGGAAGGGCGTAACTCCCAATCTAGAGCTCGGATTTGAGCAGGGTTGCAGTTGTTAGATAGCTCTTGATGAGAAGAAGAGGACAAATATCTCGGAAAGAGGATTCGAGATCTTTGAGTAGGAGATAAATTTTGATTCCCCATCCCTAAAAAGGGTACTTAGGATTCAGGTGTGTTACATTTCACCAAAGGGTAATCTTACCCAATTTTGCTTCCCATATACACAATGTTCACAGAAATAAAAATCCAGAGAGCAGTTAGACATACCTTCAACCATACCTTTACTATGTAGTAGTCGAAGACCCTTCTCTCCAATATGCCCTGGTCTTTGATGTCACAGTATAAACTTTTATCCAGAGACTGTAGGAGTTATTTCTTCTTCAACTTCAATATCAAGAACAATGGAACTATTACACCCATCACTAATAGTGCTTCCTTGCAGCTTATACAGAGTTCCAAACTGAACTCCCTTTAGTAGCACCATTTATCCTCGAACCCTCTTGCAGGTTTCCTTTTCAAATATTGTTTTTACCCCTGCATCGTCCATTTTGCTTACATAAATCAAATTTTTGGCCAATCCTGGGATGTGCAGAACACTAGGTAGTGTTTTAATCCTTCCATCTATGAGCCTCAACTTTACTTTTCCTCAACCTATCATTCTGGTTGTTGAGTCATCACCTAGGAAAACATTACGTCCATCATACCTTTGATATTCACAGAACCATTCCCTATGGGGAGTTTAATGAAAGGATGCACCTAAGTCAACCAACCATGCCACATGATATGCATGTGTTCTTGATGAAGCCAAGTACACATCCCCTCCTTTTCCTTTGGAGGTCTTTTCTTTTGTAGAAGGAGATTCTTCATATCCCTTCTTTTTCTCAACTTTGGATGTACACTGCTTCTTGTAGTTCCCTTATTTTCCACATCTCCAGCATACCTTTACAAACTTTCTAGGATACTTAGATATTCCCTTAGACTTAGATCTCCCAATTGAGGACTTATATCTATTTCTTTCCTCGGAGCATCCTCTTGCAAATAATGAATCTGTGCTCTGTCCTTCCATGTTATTTCATCTCATCTACTCCGAAAACAAGGATGAGACCACTTCATCAAACTTCAAGGTAGTTCTATTACTACCTATGGCCACAACCAGACTATCCCATGAGTCTGGTAAAGAGAAAAGTAAACTGATACACTTATCTTCATCTAAAATTTTAATCTCAACAGATACTAACTAACTTACCATAGTATTGAAAGAATTCAAATGCTATGCCACTGAGTATCCATCTCTCATCCTTAGGTTATACAAATTCTTTCTCGGGAATAGTTTATTTACTAGGGACTTAGACTGATACAACTTCCCAAACTTATCCCATAAATCTTTGGTTGTAGCTTTCTCTGACACACTCAGTAATACTGAATCTAAGAGACACAGTCGGATTGTTCTCTTCACCTTTCGATCCAAATTTTTCCAGTCATTTGTTGAAGTTCTTGTAGGTGCAGTACCTGGATCCACAACGATCCACTGATCTCTGTCCACCATCATATCTTCCATCTTGATCTTCCACGGCTCAAAACTTTTCCCATTAAACTTCTTGATCTCCATTTTCGAACTGCTCGCCATTTCTTTTCACCTGAAAATTCAATATCATAGATCTTCCATTGTAACAAGGCTTATCACAGTCCCGAGCCAAACCCTTGACCACAAAGGCATCCCCCTAAAGCTAACAAAGATCTGATACCAAATGTAGATTTTAACCTTGTACAATATTTTACTGAAAACATATTTTCAATAAAAGAACAGAAAAGATACAATGTAAAATACACACATTACATAGATATTTTCCCCTGGAAACCCAAACCGGGAAAACTAGCATATTCTATACTCATTCATTGTGGTACATTATTTAAAATACAATATACATATAGGAGCCAGTGAAATCCAAAACCCTAACCCAATGAATTGGATTAGTCAACAACCCTAATTCCTTAATTGGAAATAGAAAACCATCGGCAGAAACCATGTGCCAAAAAATCGTCCAACAATGGACACAAAAATCAAGGCAACATGAAAAATGAGGCGAAAAATGCGACATGTTTCCTGAGGAAAAAAAAATCCTCAAACCCCCTCATGCGCCCGATGTAACATAGCAAACACTAGAGCTATTTATGTAAAGAATATAATACATACCCAACACTCGGGCTATTCGAATTTCTTATCATTCCTAGAGAAAGAAAAAGCCCACATGAAAAATACCCTTGTAGCCAATAGCTACTTTACCTCTCAAATCAACAAAGCTTCCCACTCATCCTACCACATTAATTCTAAACTGTCTCTCTCCTCTCCACCTCAAGCCCTCATTTCTCTGTCCTACCTCTAGTGCACCACTGATCATATCTAAAAAAAATGGCTAAAAAGAACATCGAAACTCTCTTCAAGCCCTGTAAAAATATTAAACAACTTTTCAAAACTGTTGAAGATAAGTCGGACCCTGCGCTTGGAAAAAGAGTTTACCAAATTCCTTGCTCATGTGGAAAATCATACATTGGCCAAACTGGCAGATCATTTAAAGCCCATCTCAAAGAACATATCACTAACACGACCCATAAGTGCATCTCCAAATCAACTATTGTCGAGCACACCTTCAAATCCAAACACCTCATCTGCATTAACCAAACTAAAACCCTTGCATCAACACCCTATTACACCTCACACATCATTCGGGAGGCTCTTGAAATCGAAAAACACCGAGACAAATTTAGTTAATCACTAAGTCGTGCTCGCTTTTTATGTTAATTTTTTTTCTAGTTTACTATTCTTCTTGTATCTCGACCTCCTTGGTAGATTTAATTTATTTTAGTTTATTGCTAACTCTATGTTTTTCTTATCAAATCCCTCTAGTCATTTACTTTTAACTTTGATATTGTAAAGTTTTTAAATTTAAATTCATTTCAATTTTCCTAATCATATTTTAAATTTAAATTCTTTTAATTTTCATAACCATATTTTTAATTTCAAATATTGTTAATCTAATTTAGTAAATATTTTACATTCTAAGGGATAATTTTATAAACATGTAATTTCTTGACTTTTTGTCCTTTGCTTCAATGATAATTCTTCTCTTTTCTTATTCAATGATAATTTTTCTTTTCCTTCAACGGTAATATTTTCCTCTTTATTATATATCCATATTTCGACACTATTTTCAAACACTTAGCTTAATTTTTTTGTGATGATGGATGGAGTGTCCACTCGAAACAATTAAAAAATAATAAATTTAAATTTGATGAAGAGTTAAATGTATAACATTTTTTTTATCCCACTAATATTTCTCTCACACATTAATGTTTCGAACAAATATTTCCCTAGCAAATTAATAAACATTATTCCAACAAATATTTGGCGAGATCTAGAGTAGAGAGGCCATGTCGCATCCCAAAATTGCATGGACTTAACAACCCCTTGGGTCATGATAGTCTTTTTTCATGCTACATGGCATGATCTGAGTGGTGTCGCATGGTACAAAGGTCCTAGGACAAAACTACTCCTTTATCCATGCAACAATGGTTTATGGTTTGGTCATACCATCACCTCATGTGGATCCCATGTCACTTTCCCCCATGCTAAATACTACCACCATGGTAGTCCATGTCACGTCTACTACGCCACTTCCATGTGGCCTCCACATCATGCTGATGTCATGTATAATAAAATACTCAAAATTTCCCAAATTTCAAATTTTTTGCAATTTTCCAAAAATGCCTAATTCTGAAATTTTGTCAGGGTCGCCATGAGACCCTAAATTAAGATTGCAAATGTCCAATTTAGGCCTCATGCTTATTGAATCGACCTCTACACCCAAACTTCGACTCTCTTAGGTCGAATTCTCAGCTAATTTCACTGCTGAAATTGAGGATTTCCCCCCATTTCTCCCAATTCTTCATGGCTACACTGAAATTTCCAAAATTCGACCAATTGCAGGCCCAACACATGTATATTTAGAGATTAAAATTGGGAATTTTAAAACCTAAAATCGAATTTACTGAAATTACAAGCAATCTCCTCACTCTTTTGTCTGGAAAAATATGACAACCACCTCGCAATTTGAGATTTAACTCTGCTATTTTAGCTTCTGCGTGCTAAGTCTAGCCCATATAGGCTCAACATTTGAACATGTATCTCTGATACCATTTTGTAATGTACCCCAACTTAACCATGAAACATTACTTGTAGAAACACACATAAATTCAAAAATTTATTTTGGTAATTAATTCTTGTAGCTTACGAGCTACAATTTAACACATATTTAAATAGATTTTGATACCCATGACTAAATGCATCTACAACATTCTAAAAGAACATAATGCATCCATAAAATCATCTACAACAACACACAAAAATCATTCTCATGCATAGGGTAAAAACAAAGCCACGAAACTCATAAAATAATTAAACACTTATATTTTAAAATGTTTGTGCAACTAGTTGCTTGGGAAGGACGTTCCACCCAACCGTAGACTTGTTGCTCCAAATATCAACAACAGGTCACCCCCAAGTTGGGGTTAGTAATCCACAAGAGAAGGGTGCCTATAACAATCCACTCATAACTCTATATCACACAACCCACTAGTATTCTCCTACAACTCTCCTGAATTTCCTCCAGCTCTCTTCCACTTGACTTGTCCAACCCAAGGAATGTACCCCTTCACTGCTCTTAGTCTCTCGGGAACCCCATTCTTTTATAAGATTCTCTCAGGCACAGGTAACCAAGAATATCTCTGATGGGAACTCTAGGGATCTCAGTGCCAAGAAAACTACCAGAAAACAATAACAAACAATTGTTGTTCTAGTGAAACTCACCCAAGTGTTCACTCTTCAGGGCTAACAACCTGGCTCTTCAATCTTCAGCTCCATAATGCTCCAAAAATTCTACAGCATGCTCCAAAATTTCCCCATCCTTCTTGGTCTATCTCCAATGCCCTTTTTCCTTGCTCTCCCTTTTATGTTCATGCAAAAATTATCTATTGATTTTATTTTTTACGCGTTTAATTTTCATAACGATATTTTTAATTTCAAATATTGTTAACCTTATTGTTAATCTAATTTACTAAATATTTTACATTCTAACTACTGATTTTCTAAACACTTAATTTCTTGACTTTTGGTCCTTTTCTTCAATGATAATTCTTCTATTTTCTTAATTTGTCAGTGATGATGGGTGGAGTGTCCACTTGAAACAATTAAAAAATAATAAATTTAAATTTGATGAAGAGTAAAATGTATAACAATTTTTTTATCCTACTAATATTTCCCTCACACATTAATGTTTCCAACAAATATTGCCCTAGAAAATTAATAAACATTATTCCAACAAATATTTCCCTCGCAAGTTAATAAGCATTAATGTAGTCAAATATGATTTAATGTTTGAAGCGCAAATAAGGCAATTGATATGGAACATAAACACAATATTGCATATCCATGTTAGCTTTATGATCGTTGGCTTAAAGCTAGCTAAGTATTCAATGTGTCTTCATGGTTTCTTTCATCCTGTTGGAATCATCACTTGACCTGGTTTGTCTAGTTGTATGGTTTCATTCTGGTGCAAATAATCCCAGACATCAAATTTTGTCACTTGTAGAAGTAAATATGTCAGGAACTAGGGAAACTTTTGTATAAGGAATAGAAAACAATTATGACAGTAAACTCATAACAACTCTCAGATTGTCATTCTGATTCTCCAGTCAAAAAATATAGCAATCTGGAAATGGAAACTTTGTCTTTTTTCACTCATTTTCCCAAGCTTAGAATTTTTAAACAAATAGGCTATCTCCGAAATGGTGCACTTCTGGAAAATGTTTACTAAACCAAAATTGTCTAGCTTGATGAGCATACAAAACATTGAGTAAATAAAAATTTCAGATTTTCCATCTGGGGACCTTTCTCCTCTGAAAATCCCAAAAATCCTCAAAAAGTGGTCTGGAATAATGGATTTTTCCTTTTTTTCAACATCCCCATTCCAAACCCTTTAGGATTTATCCTTCATGGGTTATTTCCATGCCTACTTTCTGAAATCTCTCCATAAATTTCAACTTGATCTAGGCCTTTGACAATGGTCTAGACCCCGATCTTTAAAAACCCCTATTTTTCATTTTCTGTCAAAACCAAGAAACAATGGGCAGTGACCCTTTATGAAACATCTGTAGCCCTCCTTGCTCCAAAAAAACCCCAAAATTTTCATCTCATTCTGAGTTAATATTTTCCTACTATGGCCAAAATAAGATTTTGCCTCCACACTTCTTCTTTTTTTACATTATGAAACAATTTTTCCTATGTGGCATCCTCATTGTCTTGGTTGTTGTTGTGGAATTCAGGGTCCATATGGCACCCTAAGGTGATGCCATTTTATCCTCCTAAAATTCCTAGCCTTGCCTCATCAACCTTCTCTCTCGTGTTTCTCCTCTTACCTTTTACGTCCACCTTAGACATTAATAAAGCATTAATATTTTATGGGCCCCACTTGCCCAGCTGGCACACATTTGACCCAGGATGGGACAAGGGTCCCACCTTGACTGATAGAATCCATGTGGAACCCTTTCATTTGATGTGGGGATGATCGGGTCCAATCCCGTACCTTTTACCTCGGTGCATGCAAACTTTCACATCTCCCAGATCCGACGATGAATATTTGGCGAGATCTGGAGCAGAGAAGCCATGTCACATCCAAAAATTGCCTGTACTTAACAACCCCTTGGGTCACGATAGTGGTTTTTCATCCTATGTGGCACGATCTGAGTGGTGTCGCATGGTACAAAGGCCCTAGGACAAAACCACTCCTTTATCCATGCGACAATGGTTTATGGTTTGGCCATACCACCGCCTCATATGGCTCCCACATCACTTGCGCCCATGCTACCTAATACCACCGTGGTAGTCAACGTCATCTCTACCACGTCACTTCCATGTGTCCTCCACATCATGCTTACATCACGTATAATAAAATACCCAAAATTTCCCAAATTTCGATTTTTTTCCAATTTTCCAAAAATACCTAATTCTGAAATTTTACCAGGGTCGCCATGAGACCCTAAATTAAGCTTGCAAATGAACAATTTAGGCCTCGTGCTTATTGAATTGACCTATACACTGCAGAAATTGAGGATTTTCCCCAATTTCTCCCAATTCTTCATGGCTACACTGAAATTTCCAAAAATTGATAAATTTCAGGCCCAACACATGTATATTTAAATATTAAAATTGGGAATTTTAACCCCTGAACTCGAATTCACCACAATTACAAGCAATCTCCTCACTCTTTTGTCTGGAAAAATATGACAACCACCTTGCAATTTGATCTTTAACTCTGCTATTTTATTTCTGCATGCTAATTTTAGCCCATATAGGCTCAACGTTTGAACCTATAGCTCTGATACCATTATGTAACGTACCCCAACTTAACCAGGAAACATTACTTGCAAAAACACACATAAATTCAAAAAAATATTTTGTTGATTAATTCTGGTAGCTTAGCAGCTACAATTTAACACATATTTAACTAGATTTTGATTCCCATGACTAAATGCATCTACAGCATTCTAAAAGTACATAATGCATCCAAAAAATCATCTACAACAACACAAAAAGATACTTCTCATGCATAGGGTAAAAACACAGCCACGAAACTCATAAGAGAAACTTAGAAAATAATTAAACACTTATATTTTAAAATGTTTGTGCAACCAGCTTCTTGGGAAGGGCGTTCCACACAACTGTAGACTTTCTTCTCCAAATCTCAACAACAAGTCACCCATGAGTTGGGGCTAGTAATCCACAAGAGAAGGGTGCCTCTAACAATCCACTCATAACTCTATATCACACAACCCATTGGTATTCTCCTACAACTCTCCTTAATTTCCTCCATCTCTCTTCCACTTGACCTGCCCAACCTAAGGAATGTACCCGTTCACTGCTCTTAGTCCCTCGGGCACCCCAATATTCATTTATCAGAGTCTCTTTGGCACATGTAAACAAGAATATCTCTGATGGGAACTCTAGGTATATCAGTGCCAAGAAAACTACCAAAAAACCATAACAAACAATTGTTGTTATAGTGAAACTCACCCAAGTGTTCATTCTTCAGGCCTAACAACATCGCTCTTCAATATTCAGCTCCAGAATCCTCCAAAAATGCTCCATCATTCTCCAAAATTTCCCCATCCTTCTTGGTCTAGTTCCAGTTCCCCTTTTCCTTGCTCTCCCTTTTATGTTCATGCAAAAATTGTCGGTTGATTTTATTTTTTACGAGTTTAATTTTCATAACCATATTTTCAATTTCAAATATTGTTAACCTTATTGTTAATCTAATTTACTAAATATTTTACATTCTAACGATTGATTTTCTAAACATTTAATTTGTTGATTTTTGGTCCTTTGCTTCAATGATAATTCTTCTCTTTTCTTAATTTGTCAGTGATGATGGGTGGAGTGTCCACTCAAAACAATTAAAAAATAATAAATTTAAATTTGATGAAGAGTTAAATGTATAACATTTTTTTTATCCCACTAATATTTCCCTCACACATTAATGTTTACAACAAATATTTCCCTAGAAAATTAATAAACATTATTCCAACAAATATTTCCATCGCAAATTAATAAGCATTAATGTAGTCAAATATGATTCAACGTTTGAAGCACAAATAAGGCAATTGATACAGAACATAAACACAATATTGCATATCCAGGATGGCTTTATGATCGTTGGCTTAAATCTAGATAAGTATTTAATGTGTCTTCATGGTTTCTTTCATCCTCTTAGAATCGTCACTTGACCTGGTTTGTCTAGTTGTCTGGTTTCATTCTGGTGCAAATAATCCCAGACATCAAATTCTACCACTTGTAGAAGTAAATATGTCAAGAACTAGGGAAACTTTTGTATGAGGAATAGAAAAAAATTATGATAGTAAACTTGTAACAACTCTCAGACTGTCATTCTGATTCTCCGGTGAAAAAATACAACAATCTGGAAATGGAAACTTTGTCTTCTTTCACTCATTTTCCCAAGCTTAGAATTTTTAGACAAATAGGCTATCTATGAAATGGTGCACTTCTGGAAAATGTTTACTAAACCAAAATTGTCTAGCTTGATGAGCATACAAAACATTGAGTAAATAAAAATTTTCAGATTTTTGATCTCGGGACCCTTTTCCTCCTTTAAAAACCCCCAAAATCCTCAAAACGTGGTCTGGAATAATGGATTTTTCCTTTTTTCAATTTCCCCATTCCAAACCCTTTAGGATTTATGTTAAGCCCTAATATTGGCTCATTACCCCTTAATTGGGGCATATTATATTAGTAATGTTATTTTATTTATGTCGGCTTTAGGCCATTAGTTGTAATTATACCTCCTAGTCTCCTATATATACCAAGGAGACATTTTCATTTTGAATCATCTTGTACTTGAACATTTAAGTGGGGTAAAAGGAGGTTGCCCCCTCGAAGAGGCTTATTATCTGAAATTATCTCTTATTCAAGGCGTTGATTACTTTTTCTGAGGTTTCTCTATGCTATATTGATATTTGGTCCTTAACATATGGTATCAAAGCCCAAGGTCTTGGGGTTTCGCTGGTACATCTGAGACACCTTGGCATTTTCTCTATAACTTTTTTTCTACAACATTTCAGAAGGAACGGCTTGGAGGGTATTTAGTATATGGATCACGGTATTTAGTATGTGCTCCTGAGGCCTTATAATTTCATAGATATAGCCTGTACAATATAAGGTTCTGGAATCATCCTAAACTGAGTCATTGCGGAATTTTCGTTATAAAACCTTTTCTGTAATGTTTCAAACCCTGCACTCTGGAGGCCATTTACAGAAATTAGTAAGGTATCTGTGGTAATGATTTCAGCTTCTGGGTGATCTTACATTTGTATATACACCTTGTGTAAGATAGGGTATCTGACTAGTCCTATTGACTAGTCTCAAGAAGGTGTTATAGGTAAAACAATCATAACTTCTTCCTAGAGTATCTAAATTTCATGGGACTGGTTGCATTGGATCGTGGACAGTCTTTAGTATTTTGGGTGTAATTTTCAGAATTTAATATCAATTATTTTGTGTGGGGCACGCTATAAAAGTGAGATCTCCTCGAAAGGCCAAAAATCGACAAGTTGTGGGGAAGTTACCGTAAATTCCACTTGGCACATCCAATTTTGATCAGACCTGTGGAATTGCAGAGAAGAAATATCAGAGAACTACACAAAATAAAGTTTCATACCTAGAAGGGCCGAAACTTGGGAGATACAACAAAATAAATATTGTCTAGCAGAACCACCTCAAAATAAAGGTTCAAAAGTGATACTTGGCCAACATGCCACCCAAAAAGGGAACTTCTAAACCAACTAAGCCTCCAGAAAATCCTACTTGGACTCTTGATGAAGGTGAAGAAATGTGTAGGGACATAAATGATTTACAAAAGAAGATAGTTACAAAATATGAACTACAAGAGATGATGGAGGGTTTAAAAGGGGAGATCATGG
>ML809278.1:979-23726 GCA_009831015.1 Picea engelmannii | reverse complement strand
TCCATTTCAGAGTATCTCATTAAATGGAGGAAACTATCGGCTGAAGATTCCACTTGGGAAGATGAGTCTTTTATACAGAATCATCCAGAGTTACTCAAGCGTTGCGGACAACACTTGTCTCAAGGGGAGGGGCATGTTAAGCCTTAATATTGGCTCATTACCCCTTAATTAGGGCATATTATATTAGTAATGTTATTTTATTTATGTCGGATTTAGGCCATTAGTTGTAATTATACCTCCTAGTCTCTTATATATACCAAGGAGACATTTTCATTTTGAATCATCTTGTACTTGAACATTTAAGTGGGGTAAAAGGAGGTTGCCCCCTCGAAGAGGCTTATTATCTTAAATTATCTCTTTTTCAAGGTGTTGAGTACTTTTTCTGAGGTTTTTCTATACTATATTGATATTTGGTCCTTAACAATTTATTCTTCATGGATTATTTCCATGCCTACTTTCTGGACTCTCTCCAAGAATTTCAACTTGATATAGACCTTTGCCAATGGTCTAGACCATGATATTTAAAAACCCTTATTTTTCATTTTCTTACAAAACCAAGAAAAAATGGGCAGTGGCCCTTTATGAAACTTATGTAGCCCTCCTTGTTCTGAAAAAAACCCAAAAGTTTCATTTCATTCTGAGGTAATATTCTCCTACTATGGCGAAAATAAGATTTTGGCTACACACTTCTTTTTTTTGACATTGTGGAACATTTTTGCTTATGTGGCATCCTCGTTGTCTTGTGTGTTGATGTGGCATTAGAGGTCCATATGGAACCCTGAGGTGATGCCATGTTGTCCTCCTGGACTTCCTAGCCTTGCCTCGTCAGCCATCTCTCTCTTGTTTCTCCTCTTACCTTTTACACTAACCTTAGACATTAATAAAGTATTAATATTTTATGGACCCCACTTGCCCAACTGGCACACATTTGACCTTGCATGGGACAAGGGTCCCACCTTGACTGATAGACTCTATGTGGCACCCTTTCATTAGTTTTTTTTATGAGCGGGTCCCATCATGTACCTTTTACCTCGGTGCATGCAAACTTGCACATCTCCCAGATCCAACGGTGAATATTTGGTGAGATCTAGAGCAGAGAGGCCATGTGAAGATTTGGTGAGATTTGAGTGATGTCGCATAGTACAAAGGTCCTAGGACAAAACCACTCCTTTATCCATGTGACAATGGTTTATGGTTTGGCCATACCACCGCCTCATGTGGCTCCCACGTCACTTGCGCCCATGCTACCTAATACCACCGTGGTAGTCGACGTCACCTCTACCACGTCACTTCCATGTTGCCTCCACATCATGCTTATGCCACTTATAATAAAATACCCAAAATTTCCCAAATTTCAAATTTTTTCCAATTTTCCAAAAATGCCTAATTCTGAAATTTTGCCAGGGTCACCATGAGACACTAAATTAAGCTTGAAAATGGCCAATTTATGCCTCGTGCTTATTGAATCGACCTCTACACTGCAAAAATTGAGTATTTTCCCCAATTTCTCCCAATTCTTCATGGCTACACTGAAATTTCCAAAATTCGATAAATTTCAGGCCCAACACATGTATATTTAGAGATTAAAATTGGGAACTTTAACCCATGAACTCGAATTCAGCGAAATTACAAGCAATCTCCTCACACTTTTGTCTGGAAAAATATGACAACCACCTCGCAATTTGATCTTTAACTCTGCTATTTTATCTTCTATGTGCTAAGTCTAGCCCATATAGGCTCAACGTTTGAACCTATAGCTCTGATACCATTCTGTAACTTACCCCAACTTAACCAGAAAACATTACTTGCATAAGACCACATAAATTCAAAAAAAAAAAATTGCTAATTAATTCTTGTAGCTTACGAGCTACAATTTAACACATATTTAACTAGATTTTGATTCCCGTGACTAAATGCATCTACAACATTCTAAAAGAACATAATGCATCCAGAAAATCATCTACAACAACATATTGCTTACACGACCCATAACCGCATCTCCAAATCAACTATTTTCGAGCACTCCTTCAAATCCAAACACCTCATATGCATCAATAAAAACCTCACACATCATTCGGGAGGCTCTTGAAATCGAAAAACACCTAGATAAATTTAATTAATCACTCAACCCTACCCCCCTTTTAGGTTTTTTTTTTTTGTAGTTTATGTTATCTTGACCTCCTGGGTCGATTTAATTTATTTTATTTTATTGCTAACTCTATGCTTTTCTTTAAATTTGAATTCTTTTTAATTTTCATAATCATATTTTTAAATTCAAATATTGTTATTCTTATTGTTAATCTAATTTACTAAATATTTTACATTCTAACGACTAATTTTCTAAACATTTAATTTCTTGATTTTTGGTCCTTTGCTTCAATGATAATCCTTCTCTTTTCTTATTTAATGATAGTTTTTCTTTTCCTTCAACGGTAATATTTTCTTCTTTATTATATATCCATAATTTCGATGTTATTTTCAAACACTTAGCTTAATTTGTCCATGATGATGGATGGAGTGTCCACTCGAAACAATTAAAAAATAATAAATTTAAATTTGATGAGGAGTTAAATATATAACACTTTTTTTATCCCACTTATTAGCACCAGAAGTCACCTTTAGATTGTTACAGAGGTAAGCTCAATACCCATCAGTGTTTTATGTCACGAGTTGGTTATAAAAAAGGTCAAATGGGCGCAATCTCAAGAAAATATTGTCTTAACTCAGAAGACTGGACTAATATGCACAAGAAGGAGAGGTCTGGTTTAACTTCGGTTAGTAGGTTGTAGTAAGGGTGAGTAGGGGGAAGAATTCAGCGAAGAATGTAGAGGTATGTCGTGAATGTCAAGATTTCTAGCAGCCTAAGGAAGAAAAACTTAAACACGAGGTCTTCTTGAATTCAAATTTCAAAGGAACTGAAAGAAATTATAACAAAGCTATAATCAAACTTTCATCATAATGTCATCACAATAATTCAAGTGAATCATTCAACCATGAACTCTTTCAGTATCGAAGGGAAACAAGAGGGAGAAAGAAAGTTGACTTTCATTAAACAATAAATCTCAGATTACAAAGCATAACCAAAGACCCAGAGTGTTCATTAAAAATTTACAAATCGGGAGCTTTGCTCTACCATCGACCCTCACAAAATATCAAAACCAAGTATTTATACTCAGAAAAAACCTGCCAACACCAAGATTGTGACTTGGCTACTTCATTCAAAGCTTTGTGTATGCACCTTCTTCTATCAGTGTGCACTTGCATTCCTCTGTCAGACGTGATCTCATATCAGTATGGGCTTTGCAGGAAAATTCATTGACAGGGAGACCTTGGGTTGACAGCCTGCCTCCACGACCGACGCTTCCATGCTTTCCATTTAT
Source organism: Picea engelmannii (assembly GCA_009831015.1). Classification (NCBI taxonomy): domain Eukaryota; kingdom Viridiplantae; phylum Streptophyta; class Pinopsida; order Pinales; family Pinaceae; genus Picea; species Picea engelmannii. The sequence goes on along the minus strand of ML809278.1, from coordinate 20,346 downwards.
CGGGTGAAATGAGGTTTCAAATACCTCCCCCTATTTCCATTAACTAACTGCGTTGGGATAGGGATGGAGCCTGACAACCATGAATTCCCCAAGTGAGCTCACTACTCCTTTGAGTCAATTCTAGCGTCCCGAGGCCATGCAACTCTTTCTCTGTAGCCAACTCGGGCGCTCCATCCTTTTGCGCAACTCCATTCCATCACTCCACGCGACCTCGGGCTATGAACTTATGCATACCCTGCATGAAATTTTGGGATTTCACCTGTCGGGAGTCTTCAGTCCGCTTTGATTTCCAATATCCTGATGTTTGATCCCATGAAATGACCCATCTAGATCAACGATCAGATTTTCTTTAAAATTGATGGCCACGTTCATTTCCTTGAACAATCTCAGCCGCTCGCCACTTGATAGGTGCTTTCCCATTCTTCAGGACCCACTTTCCATATGACCACAGGCTGTGATCATGGGCCCAACTCTCAGGTGCGTCGGGATTTCACATTTCGTAAATTCATGTTGCTCTCCATGCTCAACCTCTAAGTCGCGAAATTGTGATCACTCGGATCGGGTGTCACGCCTCTCCTTGCATCAGACAACCCAAATTTCTTCGGCATTTTGGGACTTGGGATATCGACACTTTTCAGTTTGGTCTTCCCGAAATGAATTTTTTTCACGCTTCGGATCTAGCGCCATGCGTCCTGCTGAAATGGATGACCCAGATAATTTCCTAACTTCATGTTTCACAAGTTTTCACGACTCTTCCCTTTGACTGCTCCATCCTGCAAGTCATTGAAATGCTAATCTCACGCCACGTTCTCTTCCTAGGATATACAGCTAGGATGGCCTCGTGATTTTAGAGCTCTTGTTGATGTTAAACTTGGTGTAACTTTATATCCCAATCACCTGATGGTCGTCAATCTGATATTCCTAATGGATCCCTATCATTGGAAATTTATCTTGCTCTCTCGCTTGATTTTCTTTTATATCAAACTTCTTCAAGTGTTGTGCTTGGTGCTCACTATAGCGTCCTGTGAACAATTTCTTGGATGACTGGTTGAAGGCTCAGGAAAGCAAAGGATCAATGACAGAGGTAAAGAGAGAAATGCTCGACTTTAGGGAAAACACGAAGGCTTAGGGCCGATACTCTTCAGGAAAGCCGACAAGGAAAACAGGTCGATCAAATGGGTGAAGGAAAACAGAAGAAAACTACAATCCAAGAGGAAAAAATTACAATCGTGTCTGCAAAAAGAGGAGAAACAAAGAAAATTACAGACCTAGGTAGAAACCACAGACCCACAAGACTCTGACAAGTTTATGTGATAACATTTGGCTCCACAAGGGATGAAATGCTCCCTACGAGCTTCCAAGAACACGTAGCTCCAGTGTCTTTGCTTTGGGTTATGGAGTCACCTATTAAAACAAAACAAAAATAAAACATAGATGGTATTTACAATGGTGGGACACCAATTGCATCTTTAAACAAAAAACTTTTTTAGGAAGTGCCTGTTTACAGGGCCACCAAAAACTTCATCTCCCTCCAAATTCTACAACCTGTAAGTATTATTTTGCAATACCTCAAAAATCTTGAAGGGACCATTCCAAAGGGCTTCAAATTTACCATGCTTTCCCTTGTCCTATCTGGGTGCATCCCATTTGAGCACTAGATCTCCCAGCTGGAAATCCTCTTTTCTCAATTTCCTGTCAAAATCCTCCTTGATCCTTTGTTGGTGATCATGTGCTTTGTCCGTCATCTACTCTCTAGTCTGTTGCACCTCTACCAGCTTATGTATCCTCCTGATCATGTCATCAGGCTATTCCTAGTAGTCTTGGAAGAACTTCACCACAGGCAAGGTGAGCTGAGAAGTAAAAACTGCTTCAATCCCATATACACAATGGAAAGGAGAGAAGCCCAGGGACTGCTTTGTTGTCACTCTATCATCCCACAGAGCGAATTTGAGATTTGAATCCCATGCTTTCTTATTATCCTTTAGCAATATTTTGATGATATTTACCGGGATTTTCTTAGAGGATTCCGCTAATCCATTTCCTTGGGGATAATAGGGGGTAGAGTGAATCAGTGCAATTATAAATTACTCACAAAACCTGATCAATGGTTCAGATTTGAAGGATGCAGCGTTGTCTGTGACGATTCTAGTCGAGCAACCAAACCTTACTATAATATCCTCCAGAAAACCAATGATCACTTTATGAGAAGCGTTCCCTATGGGGATATCCTCTATCCACTTGGTAAAATAATCTGTTGCAGTTAAGATCCACCTGTGTTGACCACTTGAAGGAGGGTGAATCTCCCCAATAAAATCTAGGCCCCACTGTTGAAAGGGACCTGAATCTACTATAGGCTTAAGTGGTAGGGACTTGAGCTGCTTCTTCCCAAAGAATTTCTGGAATTTGATACAAGCCCTGACTTTTGTATAGACATCAATGAATAGAGTGGATCAGTAGTACCCAGCCCTAAGAATTTTGTAGGTTGTGGTTTTCCAGAAATGATGTCCCCCACACAGGCTGCTATGAAAATCAAACATAATCATTTGGGCCTCCTGTGGGTATAGACATCTCAGAAGCACTCCTAGAGGGTCCTTCCAATACAGAACATGGTCAATAAGGAAATATTTAATTTCTTTGAGCTTTAAATCTCTTTCCTTACTTCTGCACATACCATCGGGGGGGGGGGCAACTTCTGTAAAAAATATATAATGTCTTTATCCTAGGTGCATTCTGCCAATGGAGGGTTGTCCTAAGGAATTTTATCAGATGCTTCAGCCTACTTATTTTCTGAGAAAGTGTTGATGAAGTTAACCCCCATATCTTTACAATTAGATTCAGCCAACAGCTTGGCTAAACCTTGGCCCTTGACTAGTTTGGTGGGTTTTATTTCCAAGTCAAATTTGAGGATTTTGGCAATCCACTTGCTCCTTTTCCCGACTATGTTAGGCTGAATGATAATGTCCTTCACATAATCTGAAGGAACATATGCGATAATCTTTGAATGCAGAACATAGACTCTTAAATCTTTGAGATCTTTCACCAAGGCATAGGCCTGCTTCTCCATGATGTCATATATGATCTCTGCATCCCTCAATGTCATACTAAAAAAGGAAATAGGTTGTTCAAGCCCTTCAACGTTCCTCTACAATAAAACAACTACCACTGTATCAAAAGAAGCAAAGGAAAAAATCAGAAAATCCTTGGACTAATCGGGATTGATTAGCACAGGTGCTTCGGTCAATTCCTTCTTGATTTGGTTGTAGGATTAGCTGGACTTAGTAGTCCATTTTACTTCGTTCCCCTTCCTGAGCATGGTTGCGATATGCTTCACTAATTCAGCAAAATTTGAAACAAACCTTCTTGAGAAATTAATTTTTCCCAGGAAAGACTGAACTTCCTTCCTAGATCTGGGAATTGGCAAGGTTTGGATTTCTTCCACCCTGCTGGGAACGATCCCAACTCCCTCAGTTAATACTATGTGCCCCATTAATTTCCCTTCCTGCATGGCAAACAATGATTTCTTGGGGTTCAGGGAGAGACCGAACCTTCTGCATTTCACGAAGACCTTTCTTAGATGGCAGAAATGTTCTTTATTTGATCTGGAAAACACAATTATGTCGTCTAGATAGATGACCACAAATATATCCCTTTCTCCAATGAAGGCGATGTCCATGGTTCGCTGAAAGGTTTCTCCTGCATTCAACAATACAAAATTCATTTTGGCATACATGAATGTGCCCCAAGGAGTGGTGAAGGTTGTCTTTTCTCTGTCTTCAAGCAGGACAGAGATCTGATTGTAGCCAGAAAATCCATCGATCATGGAAATTTTGGATGCACCTGTCACTCTCTACAACATGTGTTCCATATTGGGCAAAGGGTAATTGTCCTTCTTAGAGATCCTATTCAGATTCTTGAAATCAACACAGAGTCTGATCTTTCCACTCTTTTTCCTCACCGGGACCAGGTTGACCACCCATTCACAATATCTCAAAGGGGCAATGATTTGGGCTTCCAAAAACTTCTTTACCTCCTTTTCCATAATGAGCAACAACATAGGATTTATTGATCTTAATTTCTACCTAAATGGTTTGGCCTCTTCTCTTAATGGGATATTATGCTCAATGAAGGTTGTGTCATATGTTATGAGGTCTTCATAGGTCAAATAAAACACATCGGTGAATTCCTTTAATAACTCAGCATACTCGGCCATTTTCTCCCTTGACAGGTTGCTTGACAGCTTGACTAATTTTGGATCCTCCTCTGTGCCAATATTTCACTTAGCTACCTCAACATCCTCAATTGAAACCTTACCTTTTACTGCCACATCATTCCCATTGAATAATCTCTCTAAAGGAACTAGTCCCTTTGGGATATGATTGTTGGGCAGTTGGACAATATGATGATCAACAATTTTGTTCCGAAAAACATCAGCATGGGGATCTATGTCAAAATCTATATCTTGATCAATATGTAATGTTGAAAACTCATCAACAGTCTCTAGGAATATTTTGATTTCAAGATCATCCTCAAACACTTTCCAATGCTTAACGTTATCAGGTATGGAGGGTCTATATTTTACTTCTACATCATACCTGAGCTTAAGCGGCAGAGGGGCTCTGAAATGGCTCACTGAGACAACCATAGAGTCGGCCATGACATTTTCTTCTCTGGGAACAAATGAAATGTTGAAAGCCAAGAAAAATTTGTCAACCAGATACCACACTTCATTTATGTAACTTCTGAGCCAAGGGTGCTTGGCCTGATAAGCATTTATGATCTGCTGGACAATCAACTCAGCATCCCCAAACACTGATATCTCTTCAATTCCCATGTCTTTTGCAGCCCTCAAACCTAAAACAAGAGCTTCATATTCTGCCACATTATTGGTAATTTCAAACTCTAACTTGTATGATAGAGATATGGTTTCCTGAGCAGGGGAAACAAAGACTACTCCAGCACCAACACCTTCTCTAGAAAAGGCTCTGTCGAAAAACATTTTCCACACAGCGGTAATTGGAGGAGAATCTTCACAAAGAGTAATGGACTTTCTAACCTCAAGAAGGGGTTCAGGGGCATCGGTGAGCTGCAATAAGTTGGATCCAAAATCAATATCAAGGGAAAATATAGGATGATTGGTGGGGTCTGCTTCATTACTGATAATGTAGGACAACTGAGCTTCTCTGGACAGTCTTCTATGCTCCCCTCTGAAAACTAGAATGGTAGCATATGTGAGGTCCATTTGCAATGTTCCCCCAAGCCTTTTTATCCAATATATTGACAATAACATGCCCAACTTGGGAGGAACATCAACTCCATGATATCCATGACCACACTTTTCATGGGCAGCTGGAACAAAGTCACCACCGGATCTTTGATGACCCAATACATTGCACTCTCCTTGAATCAAAAGAATACAAATCATGATAGGATTTAGTGATTTCTAATTCGAGCTCTTCCATGACAGTTTTGGGCATGAGATTATGAGATGCCCCAGAGTCCATCAAACAGTTATGCAACACCTTATCATGTATCTTCAGTGATGTGTAGAAAGGAGGGGATGAATCATATCTATCTTCTACCATAGAACCTAAGATGATTGTTGGCCTTTCATCTTGGAGATTCACTGAGTCCGTGGAATGGAAAAATGGCTCGGACTGCAAAAGCCTAGAGAGGGACCGTTTGAAGTCTTTGTGATTGAATAGATCTGAAAGGGGGACAAGGATTATGATCTTCTAAATTTCATTCTCAAAGCTAAAGGAGGAAGGGGGCTTCATAATTTCTCTCACCTATGGGACAGGGTCTTTAGATATTGGTGAGGGATTCTGAGCTTTCATTTCTTTGTTGGTATTTGTTGTGTCTTTAGTAGGATTATCTGCTTTGGAGGGTTGATCAGGGATTTCATACTTCCCTTCTTTCTTCTTAGACCATAGGTTGTATTTTTAAGGACCACCATTTGCCTTCTCACCCTTACTTAGATAATTTATTTGACTATTCATGAGGGATTCCTCGTATGCAGATTGAGTCAAATGGGGAAATGGGGAGGTGTCTCCAAGACAATGGATTTCAGGATCGATATCTTCTTCCTCCGTTTCCTCATTAACGACAAGGTTTTTTTGGAGGGGGGTTTGGATTTTTTGATCATTTCTATCTCTGTCCCTTTGTTCCCTTGGCATAATCTGAGGAGCATTATTATTCGGCCTCCTAAAGTTTCCTCTGTTATCAAAATTTTGAGGATTTTTGTATGTTGTCTTCCCCTCTACTTCCAATCTTTCCATTCTAGTTGAAAGTGATTTTAGTAACTTGGTTATTTAATCTATTTGAGGGGGGGAAGCGAAGGGATCGAAGGTTGTGTCTTTAGATATTCCCCTTCGTATGCTTCTATCAGCCTTATTCTTGATTCGGTTAGCTACCAATATGTTAGACTCCACTTCCAGTGTTGCATCTTGCATATGAGCCAAGAAAGTAGCTCTTCTCTATCTTAGGAGGAGACAGAAGTCAAGGTCAAAAGCACTAGCATAAGTGATTTTGGCAGAGGCTTATGTGGGTTTTATCTCAGCAGGGATCTTGTTGTACATTTTATTGAATCTTTTGGAGAAGTCAAACACAGATTCTCCCTCTTTTCTCTTCAGCGACCCAATCTCTGTGATATAATACATAAAGTATTTTTTATCCCCCCATTGCCTCAGGAAGACATCATATAAGGCCTCAATCCCATCAATATATCCATGGGTCAATCCCCTAAACCATTTCCTAACCTCACCATCAAGGCTTTGGACAAAGACTCTCATCCAAACATCTTCATTTTCAATGTTCAAATTGTTTGCATAATTGTAGAAGGCAGAAAGGTGCTCTTCAACAGTTATGCCTTCTTCTCCCGTGAAATTGGGCATATACTTCAGATAATCTCCAGCAGGGAGAGAATTCATTGGCTGAGGTAGGATTAGAGGGGCATATCTTGCATCCACTATGGCATCCATTCTGTTTCTAAGAGGATTGGCACATGCCATAGGGATGATAGGCAGAGAAGAACTAGGAGGGGAAGGGGTTCGAACAGGGGAGACTGGAACTGATCTTCCGAGAGGAAAGGGAAACAATAGAGGATTTGCATAAAATGCTAAAGGGCTTGAAGGAAAAGAGGTTTCCCTTTTTGAAAAATCAGTAACTCTAACAGGAGGAGGGGCAATAAAACCTGGCGTGGGAAAATATTCTAAGGTGTTGGGTCTAGACCAAGGTGAAACTTCAGGGGAGAGAGGAGTGACAAGGATTTCTCACTCGAATCTCTGACCAAGAGGGGAAAACTCAACAGGAACACTCCCAAATTTAAAATTCAGGAAACTCCAATAGACGGTGTGATAGGAAAATGAGAAACATATATCGGAGTTTCTAAAGGAGGACAGTAAAAATCATCAGAAATACCTGGTGCAATAGTAGAAGTACATTCTCAAAGGGCCTTCCCCCTTTCTGACAATTTTATCTAGGTCAGCTTCAGGTGTAGCTAAAGGAAACTACAGAGTGGACCTCGTGTGTCTGCCTCTAGAAGCCACAGCTGAAACAGTGGAGTCGCCAGTGGATTCGCATCAATGGAGTCACCACAGTGGATTCGCCCAGTGCACAGTTTGCAATATTTGATGTACTAAGTTCTGATGCACCATCAGAACCAATAAGCTTTGTCGTTCAATCCCAAGGAAAATCTTCAATTTCATCCCCGACAGCGACGCCATAAATGCTAGCACCAGAAGTCACCTCTGGATTGTTGCAGAGGTAAGCCTGATACCCATCAGTGTTTTGTGTCATGGGTTGGTTATAAAAAAGGTCAAATGGGCACAATCTCAAGAAAATATCATCTTAACTCAGAAGACTAGACCGATATGCACAAGAAGGAGAGTTCTGGTTTAACTTTGGTCAGTAGGTTGTAGTAAGGGTGAGTAAGGGGAAGAATTCAGTGAAGAATGTAGAGGTCTGCCATGAACATCAATATTTCCATCAGCCTAAGGACGAAAAACTTAAACACAAGGTCTTCTTGAATTCAAATTTCAAAGGAACTAAAAGAAATTATAACAACGCTATAATAAAACTTTCATCATAATGACGTCACAATAATTCAAGTGAATCATTCAACCATGAACTCTTTCAGTATCAGAGGGAAATAAGAGGGAGCAAGAAAGTTGACTTTCATTAAATAATAAATCTCAGATTACAAAGCATAACCAAAGAACCAAAGTGTTCATTAAAACATTACAAATCGGGAGCTTTTCTCTACCATCGACCCTAACAAAATATCAAAATTGAGTATTTATACTCAGAACAACCTGCCAACACCAATAGTGTGAATTGGATACTTCATTCAAAGATTCGGGTATGCACCTTCTTCTGTCAGACTGCACTTCCATTCCTTTGTCAGACGTGATCTCATATCAATATGGGCTTTGCAAGAAAATTCATTGACAGGGAGACCTTGGGTTGAGATCCTGCCTCCATGGCTGGTGCTTCCATGCTTTCCATTTATGAGGTGAAACGAGGTTTCAACTACCTCCCCCTAATTCCATTAACTAACTGCATTGGGATAGGGATGGAGCCTGACACCCATGAATGCCCCAAGTGAATTCACGACTCCTTTGAGTCAATTCTGGAGTCCCGAGGCCACCCAACTCTGTCTTTGTACCCAACTCGGGTGCTCCAACCTTTTTCGCAACTCCATTCCATTGCCACATGCCACCTCGGGCTATGACCTTACGCATCCCCTGCATGAAATTTCAGGATTTCACCTGTCAGGAGTCTTCACTCCCCTGTGATTTCAAATATCCCGATGTTCGATCCCGCGAAATGACCCATCTAGATCAATGGTCAGATTTTATTTAAACTTGACGGCCATGATCACTTCATTGAACAATCTCAGTCGCTCGCCACTCGACAGGCACTTTCCCATTCTTCGGGCCCCACTTTCCATATGGCCGCGAGCTATGATCATGGGCCCAACTCTCAGGCGCGTCGAGATTTCACATTTCGTGAATTCACATTGTGCTCCATGCTCAACCTCTAAGTCGTGAAATCACGATCACTCAGATCGGGTGACAAGGGTCTCCTTGCATCAGATGACCCAAATCGCTTTGGCATTTAGGGACTTGGGATATCGGCACTTTTCACTTCGATCTTCTCGAAATGAATTTTTTTCATGCTTTGGATCTAGCACCATGCGTCCTACTGAAATGGATAGCCCAGATAATTTTTTGACTTCACGTTTCGCAAGTTCACATGACTCTTCCCTTTGATTGCTCCATCCTACGAGTCAACGAAATGCTAATCTCGCGCCATGTTCTCTTTCCAGGATCGACGGTTAGGATGGCCTTGCGATTTCAAAACTCTTGCTGATATTAAACTCAGACTAAATTTATATCCCAATCACCCGATTGTCGTCTATACAATCTGCCAGATGGATCCCCACCATTGGAAATTGATCTTGCTTGCTCGCTTGATTTTCTTTTATATCAGACTGCTTCAAGTGTTGTGCTTGTTTCTCATGATTGTGGCCTATGAAAAATTTATTGGATGACTGTTTGAAGGCTCAGGAAAGCAGAGGATCAATGTCAGAGGTAAAGAGAGAAGTGCTCCACTTTAGGGAAAACAAAAAGGCTTAGGGCTCCTTGAGAATGGGAGCATGTGCCAAGCTGGCTCCTTGAGATCATGATGCTATGAGAGATATGGTGAAGGGAACCAGAAATGGTTGAGATGACCCCAAACAAACCAGTACCTTACTGGATTTAATTACTTAGACCCAGAATAGTCCTCTGACCCAGAAATAAGTTACCAGTCAAGATGGTAGTTAGAAATTCCTCCTCAAGAGTTAATGGGGAGATGTGAAGAGTACCCATCTGAAAGACTTCCTGAACTAACCATGAACTGGGGAATAAGACCCATGAAATCTTGCTGAGGAAGGAAATAAAAGAATGGATTCATGGGCAGAGAGGACGGGTGAGGAAGAGGAATCGAGAGACCATTCTTCCAAAAACAAGGAGAGTGCATGAATCCCTCTGGTTCTGGGTGCAAGAAGTTGTTGCTAGCGTTTTCATCCCAAATTGATAAATGGGGTTGCAAAGAATATGAGTGACCGAGGAAGTACTCGTTGCAGACCTCCTTGCTTGGTGGAGAGAAAACCGTTTTGCCAAGTTCCTCTGAGAGGAGGAGGAAAGTGATCTTCATCCCTGACTGTCGCTGAACAAGAACAAAGAGTCTCTCTTAAAGCATCGTGATCTAGCTAGGGGGTGGCCAACGGTAAATCCATCCATGAGTGGTTGTGCCTACGGTTGGGTGGAAACGAGCACCCCTCTCAGCAGTTGCTTCATGATTCTGGTTTCTTGATAAGTATTTTTATACTCTGTGTACTAGAATGGAAGTGATGGTTGAACGTTTGTTTTTATGATTAAATGTTACATTGTTTGATAAATAATTAGAAATTGCTTATTGTTCTTCTATAAACCCCTACATTTAAATGGTTTCTATTCGCCTCTACTTAGCAACAGGAGAACCGTTAGGCGTGGGTCTGTAAATGAATCTAAGAATAAGTTTATGGTTCTTGTACTGGTCGAGAAATAACTTTCCCTGTTTTAGAACTTAATCTCCGTGAATGGGAAGCGCTCCCTTCAAACCAGTCATCTAAGAGACCATGGGCAACCCTGGTCACCTGGGACATTGGGAGTTTGGGACTTCAATAAAGTTGGGTCATTGGGACGTTGGGGTTAATTTGGCTGAAGGTTGGCACCCACCTGTCCTTACCTTTGCATTTAATGCACCATCATGGGTAAGGGTGGACCCTTTGGGAGTCCGGTTTTTGTAACTTCGGAGGCCTGGGTGTAGTATCTTAGATAAGTCGAAAATGTCGAAGGACGGAGCCACGTGGCAAGATTTCAGGGTTTTGGGACTTCGAAGGATATGCGCATAGAAAGATAAAGGGGCGTTCAGCGCTGAAAAACGGATTCCCTTAAGCCTATTTGTTAAACGAAGACTTTGTATTTCCACCAATGGATGTATTTCCACCAATAGATGTAGGAGTGTTGGGAACTCCAGGACTTCGGGGAAATTGGAATGGTATGAATATGGACCCAAATGGACGCCATGTGGCCCTTGACCAATAATTCTTGAAGAACTTTGGAAGGGCGTAACTCCCAATCCAGAGCTCAGATTCGAGCAGGGTAGAAGTTGTTATATATCTCTTAATGAGCAGAAGAGGACGAAGATCTCGGAAGATGATCTGAGATCTTTAAGTAGGAGTGAATTTTCATGCCCCATCCCTAGAAATGGTACTTAGGGGTCGGGTGTGTTACATTGCACCAGAGGGGAATCTTACCCGATTATGCTTCACATATACACAATGTTCACATAAATAAAAATCTAGAGAGCAATTATACATACCTTCATCCATACCTTTACCATGTAGTAGTCGAAGACCCTTCTCTCGGATATGGCCCAGTCTTTTATGTCACAACATAACCTTTTCTCCAGAGACTGTAGGAGTTATTTCTTCTTCAACTCCAATATCAGGAACAATGGAACTATTACACCCATCATTAATAGTGCTTCCTTGCAACTTATACCGAGTTCCAAACTAAACTCCCTTCAGTAGCACCATTGCTCCTTGAACCATCTTGCAAATTTCCTTTTCAAATATTGTTTTTACCCGTGCATCATCAATTTTTCTTACAAAAATCAAATTTTTGGCCAATATTGGGATGTGCAGAACACCAGGTAGTGTTCTAATCCGTCCATCTATGAGAATCAACTTTAATTTTCCTCGACCTATGATTTTGGTTGTCGAGTCATCGCCTAGGAAAACATTACCTCAATCATACCTCTCATATTCACAGAATCACTCCCTATGGGGAGTCATATGAAAGGATGCACCTGATCAAATCAACCATGCCTCATGATCTGCATGTGTGCTTGAAAAAGCCAAGTACACATCCCCTCCTTTTTCCTTGGAGGTCTTTTCTTTTGTAGAAGGAGATTCTTCAGATCCCTTCTTTTTCTCAACTTTGGATCTACACTACTTCTTGTAGTGCCATTCTTTTCCACATCTCCAACATACCTTTACAAACTTTCTGGGAGACTTAGATATCCCACTCAAGGACTTAGATCTATTTCTTTCCCGGGAGCGTCCTCTTGCAAATAATGCATCTGTGCTCTGTCCTTCCATGTTCTTCCATCTCATCTCCTCCGACAACAAGGATGAGACCACTTCATCAAACTTCAAGGCAGTTTTATTACTACCTATGGCCACAACAAGACTATCCCATGAGTCTAGTAAAGAGTATAATAAACTGATACACTTATCTTCATCTGAAATTTTAATCTCAACAGATACTAACTGACTTACCATAGTATTGAAGGCATTCAAATGCTCTACCACTGAGTCTCCATCTCTATTCCTCGGGTTATACGACTTCTTTCTAGGGAATAGTTTATTTACTAGGGACTTAGATTGATACAACTTCCTCAACTTATCCCATAAATCTTTGGATGTAGCTTCCTCTGACACATTCAGTAATACTGAATCTAAGAGACACAGTTGGATTGTGCTCTTCGCCTTTCAATCCAACTTTTTCCAGTCATCTGCTAAAGTTCTTGTAGGTGCAATACCTAGATCCACCGTGATCCACTGATTTTTGTCCACTAACAGATCTTCTATCTTGAGCTTCCACAGCTCAAAACTTTTCCCATTAAACTTCTTGATCTCCAATTTCGAACTGCTCGCCATTTCTTTTCACCTGAAAAATCAATACCACAGATCTCCCATTGTAACAAGGCTTATCACAGTCTCAAGCCAAACCCCTGACCACAAAGGTGTCCCCCTGAAGCCAACAAAGCTCTGATACCAAATGTAGATTTTAACATTGTACAATATTTTATTGCAAACAGATTTTCAATAAAAGACCATAAAAGATACAATGGAAAATACACACATTACATAGAGATTTTTCCCTTGGAACCCCAAACTGTGAAAAAAAACATATTCTATATTCATTCATTGTGGTACATTGTTTACAATACAATATACATATAGGAGCCAATGACATCCAAAACCCTAATCAAATGGCCTAGATTAGTCAACAACCCTAATTCCTTAACTGGAAATAGAAAACCATCGGCATAAACCATGTGTCGAAAAACCGCCCAACAATGGACACAAAAAATGAGGAAAAAAATGTGACACGTTTCTCGAGGAAAAAACAATTTCCTCAAACCCCCTCGTGTACCCGATGCAATGGAGAAGACACTAGGGTTAGTCGTGCAAAGAATATAACACATACCCAACACTCGGGCTATTCGAATTTATGCTCATTCCTAGAGAAAGAAAAATCCCACTTGATAAAGACACTTGTAGCACATTAATATTTCCCTAGCCTCCTGGACTTCCTAGCCTTGCCTCGTCAACCATCTCTCTCTTGTTTCTCCTCTTACCTTTTACGTTGACCTTAGACATTAATAAAATATTAAAATTTTATGGGCTCCACTTGCCCAGCTGGCACAGATTTGACCCTGGATGGGACAAGGGTTCCACCTTGACTGACAGACTCCACGTGGCACCCTTTCATTGGCTGTTGGGATGAGCAGGTCCCATCCCATACCTTTTACCTCAGTGCATGCAAACTTGCACATCTCCCAGATCCAACGGTGAAGATTTGGCAAGATCTAGAGCAGAGAGGCCATGTCACATCCCAAAATTGCCTGGACTTAACAACCCCTTGGATCACGATAGTGGTTTTTCATGCCACGTGGCATGATTTGAGTGGTGTCGCATGGTACAAAGGCCCTACGACAAAACCACTTCTTTATCCATGCGACAATGGTTTATGGTTTGGCCATACCACCGCCTCATGTGGCTCCCACATCACTTGTGCCCATGCTACCTAATACCACCGTGGTAGTTGACATCACCTCTACCATGTCATTTCCATGTTTCCTCCACATCATGCTTACATCACGTAAAATAAAATACCCAAAATTTCCCAAATTTCGATTTTTTTCCAATTTTCGAAAAATACCTAATTCTGAAATTTTTCCAAGGTTGGCATGAGACCCTAAATTAAGATTGCAAATGGCCAATTTAGGCCTCATGCTTATTGAATCGACCTCTACACTGCAGAAATTGAGGTTTTTCCCCAATTTCTCCCAATTCTTTATGGCTACACTGAAATTTCCAAAATTCAATAAATTTCAATCCCAACACATGTATATTTAGAGATTAAAATTGGGAATTTTAATCCCTGAACTCGAATTCACCGAAATTACAAGCAATCTCCTCACTCTTTTGTCTGGAAAAATATGGCAAACACCTTGCAATTTGAGCTTTAACTCTTCTATTTTATCTTCTGCGTGCTAAGTCTAGCCCATATAGGCTCAATGTTTGAACCTATAGCTCTGATACCATTTTGTAACGTACCCCAACTTAACCAAGAAACATTACTTGCAGAAACACACATAAATTCAAAAAAATAGTTTGCTAATTAATTCTTGTAGCTTGCCAGCTACAATTTAACACATATTTAACTAGAATTTGATTCCCATGACTAAATGCATCTACAACATTCTAAAAGAACATAATGCATCCAAAAAATCATCTCCAACAACGCACAAAAATAATTCTCATGCATAGGGTAAAAACACAGCCACGAAACTCATAAGAGAAACTTAGAAAATAATTAAACACTTATATTTTAAAATGTTTGTGCAACCAGTTGCTTGGGAAGGATATTCCACCCAACCGTAGACTTTCTTCTCCAAATCTCAACAACAAGTCACCCCCGAGTTGGGGCTAGTAATCCACAAGAGAAGGGTGTCTCTAACAATCCACTCATAACTCTATATCATACAACCCACTGGTATTCTCCTGCAACTCTCCTGAATTTCCTCCATGTCTCTTCCACTTGACCTTCCCAACCCAAGGAATGTACCCCTTCACCGCTCTTAGTCCCTCGGGCGCCCCATTCATTTATCAGAGTCTCTTTGGCACATGTAACCAAGAATCTCTCTAATGGGAACTCTAGGGATCTCAGTGCCAAGAAAACTACTAGAAAACAATAACAAACAACTGTTGTTCTAGTGCAACTCACCCAAGTTTTCACTCTTCAGGCCTGAAAACCTGGCTCTTCAATCTTCAGCTCCAGAATGCTCCAAAAATGCTCCAGCATGCTCCAAATTTTTTTTATCCTTCTTGGTCTAGCTCCAGTGCTCTTTTTCCTTGCTCTCCCTTTTATGTTCATGCAAAAAATCAATGTGAAAAATTGTCTATTCTCCCCAATACAATTTTCCTCTATTTTCCCAAGATGGTTGACTTCTCACTATGCCCAATGTTGATTGCACCGCAGCCCCATACTTCCAATAACTATGGAAGTGACTTCTACACCCACCCCCTCACAGATATTAAATGATTGGACTTGCATACAGTCAAACATAAAATAGAAGTTGTCCCCAATAGTAATACAATTCAGAAATCTGGGTTGAATTAATACCCATAATTAATTTCCTCCTTAGATCCCTCTTAGATGCTTTTAGGCATTCATTCTCTTGTGGATAAATCAACCCCCATATCTCTCCATATTCCCAGATGTTGGTATCAAATTATATTTATTAAAATCAGAAATACAATTCCCATATTACATCGCTTGGCCAATTTTTTTGACTAAAAAGAACATTGAAACTCTCTTCAAACCCTGTAAAAATCTTAAAATAACTTTTTAGAACTGCTAAAGATAAGTTGGACCCTATGCTTGCCATAAGAGTTTACCAAATTCCTTGCTCATTGGCAAATCATAAAGCCCGTCTCAAAGAACATATTCCTTACATGACCCATAACCACATCTCCAAATCAACTATTTCCGAGCACTCCTTCAAATCCAAACACCTCATATGCTTCAAGCAAACCCTCACACGTCATTCGGGAGGCCTCCCCCTTTTAGGTTAATTTTTTTGTAGTTTATGGTATCTTGACCTCCTAGGTCGATTTAGTTTATTTTATTTTATTGTTAACTCTGTGCTTTTCTTTAAATTTAAATTCTTTTTAATTTTCATAATCATATTTTTAATTTCAAATATTGTTATTCTTATTGTTAATCTAATTTACTAAATATTTTGCATTCTAACAGTTAATTTTCTAAACATTTTATTTCTTGATTTTTGGTTCTTTGTTTCAGTGATAATCCTTCTCTTTTCTTATTTAATGATAATTTTTCTTTTCTTTTAACGGTAATATTTTCTTCTTTATTATATATCCATATTTTAAATGCTATTTTCAAATACTTAGCTTAATTTATCCATAATAATGGATGAAATGTCCACTCAAAACCATTAAAAAATAATAAATTTAAATTTGATGAAGAGTTAAATATATAACATTTTTTTATCCCACTATTATACACTAATATTTCCCACAAATATTGCCCTCGCAAATTAATAAACATTAATGTAGTCAAATATGATTCAACGGTTGAAGCGCAAATAAGGCAATTGATACTATTGCATATCCAGGCTGGCTGTATGATCGTTGGATAAGTATTTAATGTGTCTTCGCCGTTTCTTTCATCCTCTTGGCATCATCACTTGACCTGATTTGTCTGGCTGTGCAGATAGCTTTGCTCTTGACCTGATTTGTCTGGCTGTGCAGATAGCTTTGCTCGGGGCAAGGAGAACGCCAAGAGGATACTAGGGGCTTCTGATACTTGACTGGCTATACGTTTTGGAGAACCAGAGTTTTACATTTCAAATTCCTTTGGAACTATTGAGGAGCCGAAGCTTTTACATTTCTCCAGAGCTTTTACATTTCAAATTCCTTTGGAACTATTGAGGAGCCGAAGCTTTTACATTTCATACCTTGAGGAGCCGAAGCTTTTACATTTCAAATTGCTTTGGAACTATTGATTTTATTTTTTACGAGTTTAAATTGAGGTATATTGATGGTTTCTCATACGTTGTGTTTTGTCTTGTAATTTTGCTTTGCTAGAGTAGGAGGAGATATGGAATCGTCTTGCCGTTCAATGAATTCCAAGAGGCCTTCCACAGGGAAGCAATGTCTCCGTCCTCTTCAGAGCGACCGATTTATCCCGGCAAGAGGTTCCATCGATTTGGAGGTAGTTAGATTCATGATCCGTCAGAAAGAAAAGCAAAATGGCGATACCCATACCCCCTCCCCTTCCAAAAAAGCATACAAGAAGGAGATGGCAGCAACTTTATTGAAGAATGTAAATGCTGCAGACAACAATTGCAGAATTCTTTCTTTCAACGGAAAAGCATCGATATCTTCCCAGGCTTCACAACGGAAAAGCATCGATATCTTCCCAGGCTAATCTCCCTATTTCTAAAAGAGCACGCAGATATATTCCTCAGGTAAGGCTTGGATTTCATATTTTGTTTATAGTCATTTTCAGTAGACATTCCATAACTAGATCCTGAATTCCATTGATGTTTACTCGTTATTGTCTTTTTCACCTATTAATTTAACTTATCATGTTGATTGTAGTCTGCAGATAGAACTCTGGATGCGCCAGGCCTTCTGGATGATTATTACTTGAATCTGCTGGATTGGAGTCGTAACAACGTTTTGTCCATAGCCCTTGACAACACTGTATACTTGTGGGACGCTTCGAATAGCTCTATATCCGAGCTTCTGACTGCAGATGATGAAGAGGGTCCCGTTACCAGCGTTAGTTGGACACCCGATGGGGAGCAAATTGCCGTTGGGTTGAATAATTCTGTTGTACAGTTATGGGGCTTTCAATCTCATCAAAAGGTAAATAAAACCTGTTTATCTCTTCCAAGGTTTTCTCATTCTAATGTAATGGCAATCTCTAAATTTGACATGATAAAATTGCAGTTAAGAGCCTTGAAAGGTCATCATGAACGTGTTGGTGCCCTTGCTTGGAATGGTTCTATTCTCACCACAGGAGGACTGGATGGGATCATAATCAATCACGATATTCGCATCCCTGAGCACATTGTTCAAACATACAGAGGGCATACCCAGGAGGTTTGTGGATTGAAATGGTCTCCTTCTGGCCAACAACTTGCAAGTGGGAGAAATGTCAATCTACTCTACATTTGGGACATGAGCATGGCATCCCATAATCCTTCCTCTCAATACCTCCACCAATTATATGAACATTGTGCAGCAGTCAAGGCCTTGGCATGGTGCCCCTTCCAGAAGAATCTTTTGGCATCTGGTGGAGGGAGTTCAGACGGTTCTATAAAGTTTTGGAACACTCAAACAGGTGTCTGCCTGAATACCGTCGACACCCATTCCCAAGTCTGTTCATTACAGTGGAATAGACATGAACGTGAGTTATTGAGTTCACATGGGTTAAATCAGAACCAGTTAACCTTATGGAAATACCCATCCGTGGTGAAAACTACTGACTTACAGGGCATACTGCTAGAGTTCTTCATATGGCACAGGTATGAAATTCGTGTCTTTTATGAGTACTTATGCATGCATGCATGTTTTTCCTTTATGAATAGATTTGTCCCGATGACCCTTCCCAATGTTTTACACAGTTGCATCTATTAAACAACAGATGCAGAACCAAACTGAATAAGTGAGCAAAGCTCACTTGCTTAATTATTGAAGCCAAACAATTACATTTATATAGCACAAAGGTGCTCACAACAACCTTGAACTGACCTCCTACAAAGGTGGATCTGAAACCACTAGCAAACCCTAAATCTGAAAGGCACACAACAACTCACAACAACTTAGTTGTGTAGATACTAATTTCTACATTGTTCCAACACTCCCCCTTAATGGAGAAATGGATTTTCTACCACAAATTTCAAATTTTGCCTTTCCAAGAGGCTTAGTGAAAATATCAGCCATATTTTCATCTGTCTTACAATAGATTAAGTCAATCTCTTTTGACTGTATCTTTTCTCGGACAAAATGATGCTGGATTTCAATATGCTTAGTTCTGGCATGATACATAGGGTTATTAGCAAGTTTGATTGAACTTTGATTATCACAATTGATAATTGTGGGTGCCTTTTGTTCTTCTCCCATGTCTTCAAGAATTCTCTTCATCCAGAGAGCTTCACATGTAGTAGTGCACAAGGCTTTGTACTCAGCTTCAGTTGTAGACAAAGAAACAGTTGGTTGTTTCTTACTGCTCCATGATATGACCCCTGAACCAATTCTAAAGGCATAACCTGTGGTTGACTTTCTGTCACTAAGATTTCCAGCCCAGTCATAATCAGGATAACTTGCCAACTCAACATCAAATTCATCAGTATATTTAATACCAAAATCAATAGTTCTTTCAAATAACGAATGACTCTTTTTGTTGCTTTCTAGTGACTCTCATGAGGCTTAGCCATGAACTGACTAAGGATGT
>ML809277.1:147738-160625 GCA_009831015.1 Picea engelmannii | reverse complement strand
TATTAATTAAATAATTAGTAAAAATACATTATACATTAATTATTTAAAACATATATATTATGAATAAATTAATAAAATATAAAAGTAGTATAAAAATACATTAATAATATATAGAATATTTTATAAAATTAATTATTTAAAACATTTATATATTATGAATAAATTAATAAAATATAAAAGTAGTATAAAAATACATTAATAATATATAGAATATTTTATAAAATTATAAATAATGAATGCTTTAACTCATAAATATAAAAGTAGTATAAAAATACATTAATAATATATAGAATATTTTATAAAATTATAAATAATGAATGCTTTAACTCATAAATGTATTAAATACATAGTGTAAAATATAATTTATTAATTAATTTATATAATCTATATTTTTATTAATTAATTTATGTAACTCAATAAAAAAATATTAATAATATAAATTATTAATTAATTAATTCATTAATACATAGCTAAAATATTAAAATTAATTGATTAATATTACTTAAATTATATATATATATATATATAAACACTTTACTCTACTTATAAATGTACTTATAATAGATTGATGTATTATTTAAATAAAACATTAATCAATTATAAATGCTTGTAGAAAATGATAATAATAATAAAATTAATATGTTAATTTTTTTTATTAAATAAATGAAACTTTATTTTATTTATAAATTAAAATATTAAAACATTATAGAATTAATCATATATAAATTCATGCATAAATTAAATGTATTAAATAAATGAAACATTAATTCTATTTAGAAATTAAAATATTAAAACATTATAGAATTAATCATATATAAATTCACCCATAAAATAAATGTATTAAATAAATGAAACATTAATTCTATTTAGAAATTAAAGTATTAAAACATTATAAAATTAATCATATAAAAAGAAGGCATGTATAAAATGATAAATACATTAATTTTGTTAATAAAAATGTATTAAAAATTTTAAACATTCATTTTATTTATAAATTAAAGTTTTAAAATATTATTAAATAAAATGTATTGATTAATTAATATTAATACATTTATATATTAATTAATAAAAATATATTTATATTACATTATGGGATAAGTACATTAATGTACGATTAATATATTATTTAAATAATACATTAATCATATATAAATAAAGATATAAAATAATAGTTAATCAATGAAGATATTATTATAATATGAATAAATTAATAAATAAAAAATGTATTATTAATTAATATAAATATTAGTAAAAAAATACATTGTTAAAGTATTAATACAGTAATAAAGTAATAGATTAATAGTGTATTATGTTAAAGATATTGGGAGAGGGGGTTGTTGTTTCTTACATTATGACATTCCAAAACATTTGTCATAGTCACACAGTGGGTTATGTTACAACGTTGAAATGTATAGAAATATTTGTGTCATTGCAATGTTGGGCAAAGTTTGTCACTTTGAAACATGAAAGTTATGAACAACACATCTTGACAATGTGTTTTGTTTGTTACATTCTGATGTTTTGAAATGTTGGTGACGTTGGGACGTGAGAATGTGGGTGTATATGACAGATTGGGACCAGGGGACAACGTTCGTATTATTGCGACGTTTACAAACTTCGTGGAAAGGTGACAAAGGAAAGAGTATTGTAACATAACAAGGTTTAAGCATGAACATCACATTGTGAATGTGATAATATGCGTGTTTATGATATCAAGTTTCTATGTTTCATCACATAGCAACATCATCTCTATGTGTGTAAGATTGAGACACTAAGAAGTTCGTTGCAATGTGACAAATGCAAGAGTTTTGTAACATAACAAGGTTTTTTCATGAACGTCACAATGTGATGTGCATGGAATGAAATACCAGATTTAGTGACATTGAAACATTACATAGAAGGGATGTTTAATGACATTGCAACATTACACAGAAGGGTTGTATAAATGAAAAATATATTATTAATTAATACAAACATTAGTAAAGAAATACAATGTTAAGTAATACAAACATTAGTTAAAAATACAATAATAAAGTAATACATTAATAACAAATTATAAAAGTATTAATACATTAATAGTGCATTATGTTAAAGACATTGGGAGAAAGGGTTGTCTTTTCTTACATTATGAAATTCCAATACATTTGTCATAGTCACACAGTGGGTTATGTGAACATCGTTGAAATGTATAGAAATATTTGTGTCATTGCAATGTTGGGCCAAGTTTATCACTTTGCAACATGAAAGTTAGGAACAACATATGTTGAAAATGTGTTTTGTTTGTCACATTCCAACATTTTGAAATGTTTGTGACATTGGGACGTGAGAACGTGGGTGTATATGACATATTGGGACCAGGGGACAACGTTCGTATTATTGCGACATTTACAAACTTCATGAAAATGTGACAAAGGAAAGAGTATTGTAACATAACAACGTTCAAGCATGAATGTCACATTGTGAATGTGATAATATGCGCGTTTATGATAGCATGTTGATATGTTTCATCACATAGCAACATCATCTCTATGTGTGTAAGATTGAGACATTAAAAAGTTCGTTGCAATGTGACAAATGCAAGAGTTTTGTAACATAACAAGGTTTTTTCATGAACATCACAATGCGATGTGCATGGTGTTGTTCCAGAGACTGTACTTAAGGCTATGAAGTATAGATTCTAGGCATTCAAAAAGGGTGAATGATAGAAAAGGAAAAAAAAACTCTCAGGGAAAGAAGCTATGGATGATTTCTAAGTTGCCTTCGCCTAGCTTCCAGATGTTCCTGGATGCTTATATCCTGCTCAATGGCTGCCCATGAACATTCAAGTTCTACACGGGTAGTGGCAATCTTTAATATGGTATCGAAGAGGTTTAAAGCGATGGTGACCTGATTTGAAAGACCAAGTTCAACATTGGGCTATCTTACAACAGGCACAATCATGAAGGAACAGGGTTTAAAAGGTTTGATACTTCTTTTTTAGAATGTTGTTTCAATTTTAGACCATATGATGAAGGATTTTTCAGATCCAAATTAATAGTAAAACAAATCCAAAGGCCTTTTCCCGTAACTGAGTTAATTTTGAAAGGTCATGCATAAAACGAAGGAAAACATTAAGCTGTCAACAATGTGAGGCTTCAATCAAGGAAGAATCTCACCCTGTAATAGAAGAAGAAAATAGACAAGAAAAACTTTGACGAAGCATAAAATATAGAAATCTAAATAATCCACAGGTTTTGTATCTCCTGATAGTTGATACAGAGGAAAAATTGTAAACGATTAGATGATTGAAACAATTGATCACCACAGTAGAGATTGTACTAAATTGCAGCTAAGAATTCATCAAAGATATACATGAGAAATGAAACTAGGTATGAAATAAGAACGAAAAGCACATAACTCAGTCTTCACGGAATTTGGAATCTCCGAATTTCTTCTATTAACTTTGGCAAAAGAATAAATCTATCTATTAAGAATTCCTTCTATTAACTTTGGCAAAAGAATAACTTTGGCAGAAGGTTCTATTTGGTTGTTAGCCTCAAAAGTATAGCAATTTTTTGCCAGTTGTGGAAATCTCTTTCCTACTTGTCTGTCCTCTATGATAATAGACAATAATTGTAAGTTTGGCTTAATCAACCATATATCCACTTGGACCATATCGACTTGACTTATCTGGGACAATTCGACTTGCTCTCTTTCCACACTTTCCTTGATATCCAACAAATGTTTGGCTATGTCAATTTTACCTAACGTTCCAGAACTACTCTCTTTATCGAGATCTAATAAATTTTTATTTATCAAGAAAAATACCTCTTCACAAGCATCTCTTGTATCCTTATCCCTTTTCCTACTCTCGGATATATTATGCTCCCATGTCTTCAACAGGATATTACCTCTGGTTTTCTATGGATAAGACAACCTAGAACTAATGACCGCTTCTTCTTTTGTTGTCGTTGTAATAGCCTCCTAGAAAGCAACATGAGCCGCACCAACTTCTCTTTCTCTCAAAGAGATGTTGTTTAGCGCTCGATCTATTGTTTGAAACTGGTTCTGGATGGCTTCTACTTTAGCAAGTAGATTCCGCTGAGCCATTTCTACCTTCTTTCGTATTTCTGTATCTTGGGATTGGAATGTCGTTATGTCTATGACCTAGTTCTCAATAAAAATCAATTTAGACTACAACTGCCTTATTTTCTCCTCCTGCTGATTGACCTATGTTTGGCTCACCTGTGCCGACTGACGCATCTACTCAAGATTGGATTGAGCCATTTGATTTCCTGTTGATTAGCTTCTCTGGACTGCTCGATGCCTTTGTTCGCCTCATCCCTAGAATTCACATTTGTTGTTGCTACCCGAGCTTCCAATTTTCCGATCAAAAGGTTCTTTTGTTTCATCCGTGCCTTCAAAGCTCCAACTGAATATTGGGTGGTCGTCACATAAGCCCCCAATGTTCCTACTACCTCATCGACGAACTATTCCTCCTCCAAGGCTTCTCTATCTGTTAAGATTTTGTATCGTTTAGATGCTACGCCCGCTCTTTGATATGTTTCCTGCTTCACCACGACCTTCCTCTTTTTGCTAAAAAATAAATCTCTAGGAGGTAGTTCTTCCATGGAAATAAGTGTTAGATCCTCTTTGAACAATACTCCTAGATCGAGGTTTCCCTTTGTGAATTGTAAGGGTGTAATGGATTGGATGGGATCGTCGATTTCCTTGGTGACTATCTCTGGGTTTCCTTCTTCTTGGTTGGGGATATCTTCTTCCTGATTCGAGATCTCTGTTTCCTCTATCTTACCCTGAGCCTCTTGCTTTCTAGGGTTCATGCTCGTTGAAATTTCACCTTCTTCTTGTTGTGTAACTGGGGGTTTTGAGGTTCTGCCCTATAAAATTTCAGGGAGGCAACTTCTTCGGTGCTCCTAAAATTTATATAAATCAACCATATCCCCAGGTGGAAGAGCCTGAATCCGACTTAAAACTTCAGAGTAATACCTCACCCCTCGGAATATTTCATCGTGAGGTGAGTATTCATGCTCGTATCTTTTCAGACCACAACTCGCCATGTGATTACTCACAACCTTATTAGGGTCATGTTTCTTAAACTCAATATCTATTAATTTCATTTCCTCCAAGGCCGTGGCCTCTGCTATGGAATGGCCGAAATCTAATAAAGAATATGTATCGATGTGAATGGGAAATGGTGGCCATACCTTCTTCAATACTCCTTTGAACTCTTTGCTTATCCCCTTGAGTATAGTCTGCCTGGCGATCTAGAGACATACTAGCTTATATGGTAAGAATCACGACATAGAATATGGGGAAACAGAGGTGCCAAAAACCCTGATATATGAAAATTCTGCTTCTATATACCTATCTGCCACACTGCTCAGGTTGGTTGTGATGCTATTTGATATCCTAGGAGGTGGCTGACCAAAAATGGAGACATGCATTGGAGCCATTACCCAGTTGAAAATCTCGTATACAAACTCTTTGGCTTTATCCTCCCAAAGTTTTGAGTGGTAGACATGAATAGGCTCTGAATCGGTTGGAGTCCAAATCCATTTCATTAATGGGAAAGGTGTCATGAAGAAAATAGCATCCATGATGTATGCAGACATAAAAAATGAAGATGCTTTCCCGCTCGCCTTCTGCGCTCGATACTCTGTAATTCGACTGGCCAGGCTGTCTGACAACAATTTAGCCCAGTCGAAAAAAAATCCCTCAGCTATGGAATGGATAAGTGGTACCCATGGGAGAAAACAATGAGTGGTGTCCTCCTTCCCATACAGTATGTAGGCCATCATCGCTATATACATGAATTGTGGTGATAACGACGAGATTGAATAGATTCCATGAGTATCGGCCTTGAATTTCACGGGGTGCGAAACCTAGTCCTTGATTAAATCAGATAAGCTTTTCCTAAACTGCTCGCATTCCTTCATTTTGAAACCCTTTAGAAATTCGGCATTGTAAGTAAGTTTTGGTGTGGGAGATAATTTATACATTTCCTGTAAATGCTTTGGCTGGAATGTCCCAATTGCCACCTTCTGCTCGTTGAATATCATCCTAGTCGGGATATCCACATGGTCCAACGCCCACCTGATCATATCATAATAGGGAAAAAGTCGCGACCTTGCTGCTATCTTGTGCATTTTTGACT
The DNA here is from genome assembly GCA_009831015.1 of Picea engelmannii. Taxonomy (NCBI): domain Eukaryota; kingdom Viridiplantae; phylum Streptophyta; class Pinopsida; order Pinales; family Pinaceae; genus Picea; species Picea engelmannii. Next base: position 154,471 of record ML809277.1, on the reverse strand, counting down.
GAGCAATGATTTTGTATTTGGTGGACAAATCATATTTCTCGTTATCGCTGGAATCGTCTGAACAATCTATTCGCTCAGAGTGCAGAATATTGGAAACATACGTCCACGTTTTGACAGTATTGATGCTTCTAGGTGAGGTGTCAGAAATGATATCTGAACCTTGACCTGGAACCTCGACAACTGCCCTGGACATTTTTCGCGGAGCCATGGTATGGAACCTTGCAATTAGAAACCTGTCACAAGAATAAAAGCATAGACAGAGGTTATCTTGGTAAAACTGGCTCTGCGCAAATTAGAAAGAAAACATAAGATAATGATGTAAACCTCTACGCTTTGAGCACTTAATTTTGTGCGAGTCTTTGATAACAACTCTTTTAAAACATTTAATAGAAATATTTAGAAATAAAGCGGGATCTTATTATCAATCATTTCACTGAAATTCTAATAAATGCCATAAATTTTCGAAAAATTGTGATTCGGGAGGATCGTAGCAACATTTAATTTTCAGTCTGTAGGTTTGTACAGGTTGGAGGTTGTTTAAAGTGTTAATTTATCTAGTTCACCCTTTTGATTATGTGCGTTTAGTCCTTAATCCCCCTTTTGACGTTCACAATGTCGGGTGATTTTATCCCTAGTCTTCGAGCCATGAACCCCGAGATTGCGATAGCACAATTTTGTAAATTAACTATGATTTGGCTTAGGATTTTAAAAAACCATGATTAATTTATGAATACCGTGACTTCGGGGATCAGAGCCACAAATGTGTCATTCTATGAGGTAGCAATCATCGAGTCGCGAAATCACGATAAAGATTACCGCCGCTTAAAAATATCGGCACTCCGTCATTTACCAGATTGACTTAACACGACTTTGCAACTTCGCATGTCGAAGGTTCAAAGGACATTCAACGTGTGACCCCCACGAGGCGAGAACACGAGGTAAATAAAAATGTGATTAAGACTGAACCAACTATTCACCATTTCGCGCGTCGGGGTACTGGGGCTTTGGTAGGTATAACCGTAAGATCTACGAGGTCCCGAAATCTGATGTTTTTAGGCTTAAGTGTATCGCTTCATTACTTAGAAAGTAGGCGGCTCCAACCTTGATAACTAGAGTATTCAAAAAAAACAAGTGTTTCCAACATAGGCTCCAACTAGGGATCTCGTCTCCTTGTGGGGTGAGAAGAATAGTAGACCACGTGCCTTTATTGGGTAAATGGAGTCAATAGTTTGCTTCTGCGAAAGCGGTTCAGAAAAAAGGGTACAAAGGGGAGAAGGGAGGTTTTCATCCTTACTTCTGAAAGCTTTCAAAACTTGATCACTCTCTTATATCTACCTCAATACGACTAAATATTTCCTTTTCCCTAATACCAAATTTGGGTTTGCTCAAGATGGTCCAAACAACCTTGGTAATTTTAACAGGTTCTGTTGATTTTGCTTGCATCAAGGTGAAGAAAACTCAACGTTTTTAATCAGGGAGTCCTGCGTGAACCTGGGATGTAGATCAGGTTTCAAAGAAAACTAAATACTAGAGTACATGACGATTCATGTATAACAATGTTACAAATATCTTAGACATTGCTTCATTGCCAGCGAGCCTGTTCAGTACCCTGGTGAAGTTGTTCGATTCCCTTAATTGAATTTCCTTTCACCACTTCAAGTTGTAACTTTGCATTTAAATGATGAGATGTGGGAAATATTTTTATGAATTTCTCTTCATCATCTCTTTTTGGAATATATGGGGGCAATCAAAATTTGAATTTCCTTTCACCATATGTCTTATATTTTTCTCTAACATGAAGTCGGGGCAATCAATTAGTAGAAAGTATACCAAGGGTGATATATAATTTTGCAATAGAGGTCTGTTAACTTACTTTGATTACTTTGGGTCAGTTTTCCTTTGACCTTCAAAATGTCTCAGTCGGTACGAAAAATTTAGGGGAAAAATTATTTCTAGGGGTCTTCTTTTGAGCAAGACTAATCATCAAAACTTGTTGAAAAAACCAAGGGAATTAGGATTAGCCTATGCATATATTAGTTTGGTAAGAGCTGAGGAGTTGTGAGAATTTTCCCAGAAGAATCGTTTGCTGGCTTTCAGAGATAAAGTGCAACCTCTTCTACTTCTGTGGAGACCACGGGAAGACATCTGGATTCCAAAGGAAAGAAATGAAAATGGAACGGAGTGACCAAGAAGGTTTCAGACTTCATTAATACAGGCGTTATAACGCAACCCTGACTCTTGGAACTTCTTTGAGGATGATTTACTTCTTCTTCTTACTTTAATTATCTTTATCTTGTTCGAGGAAACTCTTTGGAATCCATAGTGAAAAAATGTTCTTTCCTAACGCATTCAGAGAATATGTTCACGCTCGATGAGAACGTTGTTGCACCTAGGTGGTAATTATTTAAAAAACAAGACATTTCGAGAAATTGTACCTTTGTCTTACCATTTCGTTTTTAGCTTAGTAAATTTATTTTATCACCTGTTTCAGGCAGATTGATTTCCCGATGCACAACTATCCCCTTTCCTCTTTTTTCTATTTGGGCTGTAAGCGTAATCCTGCAAGAAGACAACATGAAGAAAATCAGGGTTTTAAGACTTATGGAATTCAAGGCACTAATTATTTCATATCTCTACTTCTAGGAGATGACTAACCTGTTTTATTTTCGATGAAAGTAAAACTTACCAAAAAACTGTAAAAACAAAAGACACAAACCGGTATATACAGTGGAAATTTGGAAATTATTTATTGCATATAGTGCTTCAAATAATGCCCGTTGATAGGGGCGTTGAGGATTTTACCATCCAAATTTTCCAACAAAAATGAGTTCTTCCCTTTAGAAGCTATGACTTTGAAAGGTCCATACCAGATATGATCAAATTTACCATGTTTAGCAGAGTCGTCCCTCCTAGCATCCCATTTCAAAACCAAATCACTAGGGAGGAATTCCCTATCTTTAGCCTTATGATCGAACAATGCTTTCATTTTTTCCTGATATTTCTGTAGCCTTTCGTCCACTTCAACCCTGTGTTGTTGAACTTCAATCAGCTGGTTTATCCTTCTTGTGACATGGTTTGGTTCTTCTTTCTCATCTTGCCAAAGTTTCATCATAGGAAGCACCATATTTATAGGTAATACCACGTCAGTCCCGTATACCATTTGAAAAGGAAAAGTGCTAATAGAATTTTTTGTACCTATCTGGTTTGCCCACAAGGCGTTCTTTAAATGTACATGCCAAGAATTTTTTTTTTCGTTCAATACTTTCTTAATTATGGTAATTAAGATTTTATTTGATGATTTGGCGAGCCCATTGCCTTGGGGGTAGTATGTTGTAGAATGTCCCAGTATAATATTGTATTTTTGGCAAAAGCTGACCATTGCCCTAGATTTGAATGCCTGGGCATTATCTGTAACTATTTTTCGAGGACAGCCAAATCTAGATAATATGTTTTCTTCCAGGAAATCTATCACCAGTGAATCTGTGACTTTTCTAGTTGGAATGGCTTCCACCCATTTGGTGAAATAATCTATAGCGGCCAGTATCCATTTGTGTTGAGCATTGGAATGTGGGTTAATTTTGCCTATAAAATCCAACCCCCATTGTTGAAAAGGGGCTTCCATTTTAACTAGGACCAGAGGTAATGTTGGGAGTTTCTGCTCGCCTGCGAATAATTGGAAAAAGTTACAAGTTCTGACCTTGGCGTTGACATTTGAGAATACTTTAGGCTAGTAATATCTAGCCCTCAGGATTTTATAAGCAGTTTCTCTCCACACGTGATGCCCTCCACATACTCCTTTGTGAAATTCGTTTATGACCCTTTTTGTTTCCGATTCGACTAAACAAACCAGTTTGACACCAGGTTTAAAAGGTTTAACACTGGGTTTTAAAGGTATCTTGTGTTCAATCACAGTGGTGTCATAAGTTCTCAACTTGTCATAAGACTAGGCAAAAACATCTTTGTATTGTTCGAGTAAATCTGCATATTTACCTTTTATTTCAGGAGGAAGGTACTTTGATATTTTAACTATTCTAGGCTCCCCTTTGGTCCCTATATCACAATATTGAACTTCTTCTGGTTGAGGCTGCAAATTAAATTTTAAGGGCATGCCGTTTTGGTCAAACAATCTTTCCAAAGGGATTAGTCCTTTTGGAATCTGATTGTTTTTTAATACCAACATGCGATGATTCACGATCTTTTCTTGGAATTCTTGAGGATTCTCCCCCTCTTGCATATTCCAAGTATGGTCGTTTTGGTTTTCTTGGTCACTATGAGTTTCAACAAAATCATCCAGCATTTCAAGGAATTTTCTGATCTGTTCATCATCTTTGAACACCTTCCAGTGTTGAATGTTGTTCAGTATGGAAGGTCTGTGCCTGACCTCTATGTGGTACTTTAGTTTGAAAGTCATAGGGGGTTCAAAGGTTGAGGCTACTTTAGCTAAAGAATCGGCCTGTAGGTTTTCCGCACGTGGAATATAATGAAAATTTACCGATGAGAAGAAATTTCCAATTAGATCCCAGGCGCAATTTCTGTAAGATGTTAATCTCGGGTGCTTAGCCTGGTATTGTCGATTTATTTGTTTCACAATTAGTTCCACATCTCCATAGACTTCCAAGTTCTTAATGTTTAGCTTCCTGGCAGCTTCTAGTCCCAAGACTAGGGCTTCATACTCACATACATTATTCGTGTAGTCTATGTCCCACAATAGTCTGTAGGAAAAGGGGATAATGAATTCATCCTTGGGTGCTACAAACAATACTCCTGCACCTGCTCCTTCACATGACGAAGCGCCATCAAAAAACATTTTCCAAATTCCAGTGGTATACACATTTCCATCTATCCTTTCTGATTTATTTTCATCTATATGATTTTCTTCTATACAATTATTTACGCCATCATCGAAAGATAAAATCCAATTTCCCAGGTCTTGGTCGGCGACATTGATGCAGGAGCATCGCCAACTCACCAAGGAGCATCGCCCAAGACAAGCGAGCCAACATAGAAGAAGATGAACAATTGGACAAGTCTAGCCGAAACTTTTTGAATTTCATTCAAGATGATGCGCCAATGTATAAATGCACCATTTATGGGAAGTGCCTTTTGTATGTTGTATCAGACCTCGAGCCATACGCTCATGTCTGAAATAGATATGAGGCATTTATTAGATTTAATGCAGGTAGATAGATGTTTAAGTCTAGATTAGACAGTTTTAGAGGCTGAGAGGGAAAACAGATATAGACACCCTCATTGTATCATTGTAACATTAAGGGGAGCAACATTCATAAAAGAGGAGCAAGCAGAGAATTGTGTGAAGAACACCCATGTACAGATGTTGAATTAATAGAAAGAGTCTTTGATTCAAACTCATGGATGGTGTTGTTTCTCTGTGTATGTTGATGTTGTGCTCATGAATGTTTGTTCTTGTTATGCATTTGCTTTGAATATGCTGTGCATGTGATTTCAGGGTTTCAACCTGAAGTCTGAGAGAGAAGAGAATAAGTTTCAATTGTTTCTCTATCTGAGTCAGGAGATTCCTACATAGAGTGTAGTTGAATTCATCCGCAAAGAGTGCGTTGATGAAGGCTCAATAGATTAGTTTTTGTTCTTATTCTCTTAGAAGTTGATTTGGTTTATGGAAGCCGTGCATGGAGTGCGCGGGTAAGAGCAGAGATCTCAGTTGTTAATCTGAGAACAGGGAGATAGAGATTGTTGTATCAGGAGTAGCACAGAGTCTGAAGTATTCAACCCTTGAGGCGGTTGAATATCAAGCGCAAGGGTCAGGCGTAGGTTTCTCTGAAGAATCAGAGTTGAAGAAAAGTTCAGGAGGCAAAGCACCTTCGTGGTGTCGTCAAGGTAAAGCACTGGAGGGTGTGTGTAGACGGCTCAAGAACGAGTTTCAAGTGAAAGGATTGGAAGGGAAAATCTCGGGAAGTGAACACTTGACAATTGGAAGAAATCCTCGAGGAGGAGAAGTGATGGTCAGGATTCACCGGGAAGATTAGCGAAGTCCCGACAACTGTCAGAAATTGGAGAAGTTGCATAGGATTTTAGCCTTAGTGTGTGGGGAAGGAGTCAGAACTCATCAGGACTCGACTCATCCGAGAATCGGAGTCTCCAGGGTCATAGAATTCTCATAGGGAGGAATCGCGACTTGCAATTTTCCGGAGGAACCATAGCCGTAGATCCCGGACTGGACACGTGTCAGTAATCCGGAGAGTCGGGGGTTCGGCATTCAGGATTTCCCCAGGTAAAGGAAACACTACATTTGGAATCGTGATCCCGCGATACCCGATAGCACGGGAAGATGTGGTGACGTGGAAGGCTAGTCCTCATGTGCATCGGGGATCGGATTTTCAGGATTTTCGTTGTTGTAAGAATCACTGTCGGAGGAATCACGAAACTCTGAAACGCGATAACCGGGTGGTCACATCGCTGAGTGGAGTACAGGTGTCGGGGATCGAGTCTCGTTGTGGGCAGACAGGTGGCATCGGAGTTCAGGAATCGGAGATTCGTGGGAGCAGTGACTCACGACCGCGTGAGTACCGATTTCCCGATAGGAGACAAGGTAGGCACGAAGTGGATATTCCATCGGGTTTCGGGGAATTGCGAGAACCGAATCCGTGAGCACAGGACTCGCGATCAAGTGAGTTCCAATTTCCTGATTTGAAGAAGGGAGATCACAAAGAAAGCCTGTGGGTATTGGAGAAGTCCCGATAAGGGACTTGAGGGG
>ML809277.1:131834-143899 GCA_009831015.1 Picea engelmannii | reverse complement strand
CTGAGCTGAGGGATTCAGAGCAGATAATAACCAAAAGCGCAAGCGCTGAAGAATTCACAGAGGCGATGGAAGAACTTCACAGCAGGGTGAAGCAACGATTGCTGGAGTCAAATCAGGAATATAAGCATAGAGTGGATCAACATCAAAGACAACTTCAATTTGAAGTTCGTGACCTAGTTCTGGCACATCTGAGGAGAGAAAGGTTCCCAAGGGGAACATACAATAAGCTGAAGATGAAGAAAATTGGGCCATGCAGAGTCCTGAAGAAGTTGGGAGAAAATGCTTACGAGATTGAGTTGCCGGAAGACATTGGAATATCTCCGACATTCAATGTCTCAAACTTATATCCATATAAGTTTGAGGAAGCAGAGGCTGGGAGTGATGAACAGCCAGAAATCCAGTGGCAGAAGCAGATGCCGATTGCGGAAAAGACGCAAATGGAGTGTATACTTGACAAGAGAGTCAACAAAAGAACCAGACGAAAGCAATACTTCGAGTATCTGGTGAAATGGAAGAACCACCCAGTGGAAGATGCCAGCTGGGAGACAGAAAAAATTATCCAAAAGCATGGACAGACCGTGCAGGAGCTCATGGACAGGAGCCCATGAAAGTTTTCAAGACGACGAGTATGATGCAGGAGCATCAACAACTCATCAAGGACATTCGCCCAAGACAAGCGAGCCAGCATAGAAGATGATGAACAGCTGGACAAGTCCAGCCGAAACTTTTTGAATTTCATTCAAGATGATGCACCAATGTATAAATGCACCATTTATGGGAAGTGCCTTTTGTATGTTGTATCATACCTCGATCCATACACTCATGTCTAAAATAGATAGGAGGCATTTATTAGATTTAATGCAGGTAGATAGATGTTTAAGTCTAGATTAGACAGTTTTAGAGGCTGAGAGGGAAAGCAGATATAGACACCCTCATTGTATCATTGTAACATTAAGGGGAGAAACATTCAGAAGAGAGGAGAAAGAAGATAATTGTGTGAAGAACACCCATGTACAGATTTTGAATTAATAGAAAGAGTCTTTGATTCAAACTCATGGTTGGTGTTGTTTCTCTGTGTATGCTGATGTTGTGCTCATGAATGTTTGTTCTTGTTATGCATTTTCTTTGAATATGTTGTGCATGTGATTTCAGGGTTTCAACCTGAAGTTTGAGAGAGAAGAGAATAAGTTTCAATTGTTTCTCTATCTGAGTCAGGAGATTCCTGCATAGAGTGTAGTTGAATTCATCCACAAAGAGTGTGTTGATGAAGGCTCAATAGATTAGTTTTTGTTCTTATTCGCTCAGAAGTTGATTTGGTTTATGGAAGTCATGCATGGAGTGCGCGGGTAAGAGCAGAGATCTCAGTTGTTAATCTGAGAACATGGAGATAGAGACTGCTGTCGCAGGAGTAGCACAGAGTCTAGAGTATTCAACCCTTGAGGTGGTTGAATATCAAGCGCAAGGGTCAGGCGTAGGTTTCTCTGAAGAATCAGAGTTGAAGAAAAGTTCAGGAGGCGTAGCACCTTCGTGGTGTCGTCAAGGTAAAGCACCGGAGGGTGTGTGTGGATGGATCAAGAACGAGTTTCAAGTGAAAGGATTGGAAGGGAAAATCTCGGGAAGTGAACACTTGACCATTAGAAGAAATCCTCGAGGAGGAGAAGTGACGGTCAGGATTCACCGGGAAGATTAGCGAAGTCCCAACAACCGTAAGAACCTGGAGAAGTTGCATAGGATTTTAGCCTTAGTGCACAGGGAAGGAGTCAGAACTCATTGGGACTCGACTCATCGGAGAATCGGAGTCTCCAGGGTCATAGAATTCTCATAGGGAGGAATCACGACTTGCGATTTTCCGGAGGAACCATAGCCGTAGATCCCGGACTGGACACGTGTCAGTAATCCGGAGAGACGGGGGTTCAGCATTCAGGATTTCCCCAGGTAAAGGAAACACTACATTTGGAATTGCGATCCTGCGATACCCGATAGCATGGGAAGACGTGATGACGTGGAAGGCTAGTCCTCATGTGCATCGAGGATCGGCTTTTTGGGATTTTCTTTGTTGTAAGAATCACTGTCGGAGGAATCGCGAAACTCCGAAACGCGATAACCAGGTGGTCACATCGCTGAGTGGAGTACAGGTGTCGAGGTTGAGTCTCGTTGTGGGCAGACAGGTGGCATCAGAGTTCAGGAATTGGAGATTCATGGGAGCAGTGACTCACGACTGCGTGAGTACCGATTTCCTGATAGGGAAATTCCCGATAGGAGACGAGGTAGGCATGAAGTGGATATTCCATCGGGTTTCAGGGAATTGCGAGAACCGAATCCGTGAGCGTAGGACTCGCGATCAAGTGAGTTCTGATTTCCCGATTTGAAGAAGGGAGATCACAAAGAAAGCCTGTGGGTATTGGAGAAGTCCCGATAAGGGACTTGAGGGGAATTTTAGCTCTTCGGGCTTGGGAAGAAGAAGGTCTTGGTGATCGCGGATGCGCTAGGTGGCGCGTGTTGCGTCAGACATAAAGAGGGTAATTATTAGGATGTTTTGGATCACTTACTGTATATGCCAACCCTGTTTCCCTGTATAACCAAGTGAATTGTCCGCCAACAATAGGAATAGTGGCATAGGTCATGTCTAGCTGAAGAGATCCCCCAAGCTTGGCTCCCCAAGATCTAGATAATAGAAAGCCATACTTTGGAGGTATATCAACGATAACTACATCCATTAGAACATTTTTTACTGGAACTTGTGCGAGGGTTACCACTAAGTCTTCAATCATGCCCATACACTTAAATCTCCTTGAATCGAAGGAATACAGATCTCCATATGGCCTGGTGATTTCGAGCCCTAGTCTGTCCATAATAGACTTGGGCATTATGTTATGTGAGGCTCCATAATCTATCATGCAGTTATGCAGTAGAAGATCATGCACATTTAGTGTAATGTAGAAGGGGGGCAACGATATCCATGGCACCTTCGAAATGTGGACCAAAAGTTATGCTAGGCTTATCGTCTTCCAAATTTATCACATCGGACTGGCTTTCTAAATATGAAAAATTTATCATTTTGGTTAATTGTTTTTGGTACACATGATTCTTTTCCAATTCAACCAGGGGTATTGGTATCTTGATCTTATCTCATTTTCGAGGCTAAAACCTCCCATGAGTTTATCTGTTTCTTTGGTGGGAGCTTTGGTCTCCTTCCTTTCTAACTTATTTGTTTGCACTGTTTTATTCTTAGTGATTCTGGTCTCCGATGTCTGTGTTCCGGCTACCCTAGTTTTCCCATCTCAGATCTCGGCCTCCTTTGTTTCGGTATTTTTCGAATCTGCTCCTTTTATTTTAGTCTTCTGTATCTCGGTATCTTTCAGAGCGGGCTCATATGTTTCTCCTCTTGGCGGGATTTTTTTTGGTTGAGTAGTTGACACAGGTTTATTTTTTGGCCTCAGATTGTACTTATGTTGAAGCTCGACCATTATAGTGTCATCTATCCCTTGATAGGTAGAGCCACCTGTATTGTTTATGTTCTTACCTTTATTTGACAGTTGTTATGTGTTGAGAGACCTCTCATAATCTTCCTTGGTTAGGTGAGGCTATACACAATCGTCGCCCAAATTGTTAACGTCTTCTTCTAAATCCTCAAACTCTTGCAAGTCATTTCCTCCTATAAAATTTTCGTTCTTTACAGGAGTTTGAATTTTTTGGTCTTCGTTTTTAATCTGTCTTTGTTGAATTTGAGGATTGGGGTTCCTTCTGAACTCTCTCTTAACGAATTGATATGATTTGTATTGATCTAGCTCCATCCTTGAAATCTTATTTGATAAATCCTTTATTATCCTAGCCATATCATCCATTTTATCATCTGAGGACCTCCCAGCTCTTGAGGGTCCCGCTTGTTCTCTAAAGCATTTGGTTTCTTTGTTTCTCATGTCTATTTTTTTTTTTAATTTACCAGAAGCCATCATGTTCGACTCAATCTCTACGACATCATCTTGCATTCAGGTTAGGTCGACCCCTCTCCTTTCTCTCAGTAAGAGTGCGAAATCAGGTTCGAAGGATCCCGCAAAGGTTACCTTGGTTGCAGGTTGAGACGGTTTCACTTTGACTTGGATCTTATTATATAATTTGTTAAATATTTGAATGAATTCCATGATGGTTTCTGAACCCTTTTTCTTCAAAGATCCAAACTCAGTTAGGTAATATAAATGTTCCTTCCTTTCGCCCCATTGTCTAAGAAAGGAATCTTCGAGAGCATCATAGGATAATATCAATCCTGCGGGTAGACTTCGAAACCAGGTTCTCACCTGACCTTCCAAAGTCTAGAAAAACAATCATGAATACACATCTTCATGTTCAAGACCTAGGATATCTGTGAATTGATCAAAATATTTTATGTGTTCGGCCGCAGTAAGGTCTCCTTCCCCTGTGAACTTGGGTAGGTTTTTCATGTAGTTTTCAGGTAGGTCATGAAGAGGTACCGGGAGGGCCAGAGGAGCATATATGACAGCTACTTTAGTGAAGATCCTGGGAGGTGGGGGTGGCCCTTGGCTCCCCACTACTCCTTCTGCACCACCCCCACCTTCTCCCCCAACAACCACCCCTCCTCCGACAACCACCATATCTACTCTAGGAGAGGAAATCGATACGTTATACAGAGGGTTTTGGAAGATGCATATAAAATCTTTAGCTTCTTCGGGATACAGGGGGCTGGTTTCCTCTAATTTGCAAGAGATGTAAATGGGAGAACCCGCAGGTGTGGAATCCGAGTATATGGTATACACTTCGAGATTTAAGGGGTTCATAAAATCTGACCAAAGAGTTGGAGGGATATCAATCAATGCAAGTTTTACCGAGAGATTTTCGATTTCATTTACGCCAGAGGTAGTCAGATGAGTTTCAGATTTAACTTTAGGGAAGACTAAATCTAGGTTTAGGGTTTCGGTATCAACTAATTTGGCCGACGTTTCTCTGAAAAGGGTCTTAGGGGGAACTTCTTGCGAAGATAGAGTTTCAAGAGGAACATTTGCCTTAGGTTATGTGTGCCTAAGCTGGTAGACTGCAGTAGTTGGTTTAAGGGAACCTCTTGTTTTTAATATTTTTTTGGGGTCGAAAACATGTGCAGTCGGTTTACCATCTGAGTTTTTTCTGGTGTTCCTTCGACCAGCTGCCATATTACTTAAACGTGGAGTCGCCAAGTGAAAATTAAAACTTAGCCTTTATAAGGTGTTCACTCTTTGTTCACTATCAAAGAGTAGATGCTTGCAAATGTCGTTCTCCTAGGGAAAATGATTTTGGATCTCTGTCCTTAGAAACGATGTCATAAAGATGTGGTTCTAGAGTCTGTACTTAAGGTTATGAAGTATAGAGTATAGGCATCCAAAAAGGGTGAATGATAGAAAAGGAAAAAAAAAACTCTCAGGGAAAGAAGCTATGGATGATTTCTGAGTTTCCTTCGCCTAGCTTCCATATGTTCCTGGATGCTTATATCCCGCTCAATGGATGCCCATGAATGTTTGACTTCTACCCGGGTAGTGGCATTATTTAATATGGTATTGAAGAGGTTTAAAGCGATGCTGGCTTGATCTGAAAGACCGGGTTCAACATTGGGTTGTCTTAAAATGGGCACAATCATGAAGGAAAGGGGTTTTTAAAGGTTTGGTACTTCTTTTTTAGAATGTTGTTTCAATTTTAGACCATATGATGAAGGATTTTTCGGATTTGAATTAATAGTAAAACAAATCCAAAGGCCTTTTCCTGTAACTGAGTTAATTTTGAAAGGTCATGCATAAAACGAAGGAAAACATTAAGCTATCAACAATGTGAGGCTTCGATCAAGGAAGAATTTCACCTTGTAACAGAAGAAGAAAATAGACAAGAAAAAATTTGACGAAGCATAAAATATAGAAATCTAAATAATCCACAGGTCTTGTACCTGCTGATAGCCGATACAGAGGAAAAACTGTAAATGATTAGATGAATGAAACAGTTGATCACCACAGTAGAGATTGTACTAAATTTCAGCTAAGCATTCATCAAAGATATACATGAGAAATGAAACTAGGTATGAAATAACAACGAAAAGCACATAACTCAGTCTTCACGGAATATGAAATCTCTGAATTGCTTCTATTAACTCTAGTAAAAGAATAAATATATCTATTACAATCCACCAAAAATAAAAAGCCTATGTTCTCTTTTCCAAGATTATACTTATACAAAAATTAAAACGTTTCGAATTCTGATCATTCTAGAGTTTTAGTTACAGGTGAAAAAATGAAGCGCTTAATTTCCTTGTCCTTGGCCTTCCTCCATACCGACAGGGTGCCCTTTTTTCTTTGTTTCTCTAGCCCCAAAAATAGAATGGAATGAACATATGTCATTATTTTCCCCCATAAGTCTACCTTTACCCCTTCTCAATATAGCAGACACATCTTTCTATCAACTGGGCTATCAACTTAGAAGGTTCTGTTTGGTTGTTACACTCAAAAGTATAGCAATTTTTTTCCAATTGTGGCAATCTCTTTCCTACTTGTCTATCCTCTGTGATAATAGAAAATAATTGTAAGTTTGTCTTAATCAACCATTTATCCACTTGGACCATATCGACCTGAATTATCTGGGACAATTCGACTTGCTCTCTTTCCACACTTTCCCTGATATCCAACAAATGTTTGGCTATGTCGATTTTACCTAACATTCCAGAACAAATCTCTTTATCGAGATCTAATAAATTTTTATTTATCAATCCAAATACCTCTTCACAAGCATCTCTCGTATCCTTATCCCTTTTCCTGCTCTCGGATATATTATGCTCCCATGTCTTCAACAGGATATTACCTTTGGTTTGCTCTGGAAAGGACAACCTGGAACTAATGACCACTTCTTCTTTTGTTGTCGTTGTAACAACCTCCTGGAAAGCAGCATGACCCACCTCAACTTTTCTTTCTCTCAAAGAGATGTCTTTTAGCACTTGATCTATTGTTTGAAAGTGGTTCTGGATGGCTTCTACTTTAGCAAGTAGATTCTACTGACCCATTTCTACCTCTTTCATATTTTTGTAGCTTGGGATTGGAATGTCGTTATGTCTATGACCTGGTTCTCAATAGAAATCAATTTAGACTACAACTGCCTTATTTGATCCTCCTATTGATTTACCTGTGTTTGGCTCACCTGTGATGACTGACGCATATGCTCAAGATCGGATTTGAGCCGTTTGATTTCCTGTTGATCAGTTTCTCTGGATTGCTCGATGCCTTTTTTCACCTCATCCCTAGCATTCGCCTCTGTCGTTGCTACCCGAGCTTCCAATATTCCAATCAAAAGGTTCTTTTGTTTCAGCCATGGCTTTAAATCTCCAACTGAATATTGGTTGGATGTCGCATAATCCCGCAACATTCCTTCTACCTCATCAGTGAACTCTTCCTCCTCCAAGGCTTCTCCATCTGTTAAGATTTTGTATCTTTTAGATGCTACGTCCACTCTTTGATACGTTTCCTGCTTCACCACAACCTTCCTCTTTTTTCTAAAAAAGAAATCGCTAGGAGGCAGTTCTTCCATGGAGATAGGTGTTAGATCCTCTTTGAACAATACTTCTATATCAGGGTTTCCCTTTGTGAGTTGTAAGGGTGTAATGGATTCGATGGGATTGTCGATTTGCTTGGTGACTATCTCTGGGTTTCCTTCTTCTTGGTTGGGGATCTCTTCTTCCTGATTCGAGATCTTGGTTTCCTTTGTCTTACCCTGAGCCTCTTTCTTACTAGGGTTCACACCCATTGAACTTTTACCTTATGCTTGCTGTGTAACTAGGGGTTTTGAGGTTCTGCCCTGCAAAACTTCAGGGAGGCAACTTCTTCGGTGCTCCTAAAATTTATAGAAATCAACCATATCCCCAGGCGACAGAGCCTGAATCTGACTTAAAAATTTAGAGTAAGACCTCACCCCTTGAAAGATTTCATCGTGAGGTGAGTCTTCATGCTTGTATATTTTCATACCATAGCTCACCATGTGATTACTCACAACCTTATTAGGGTCATGTTTCTTAAACTCAATATATACTAATTTTATTTCCTCCAGGGTCATGGCCTTTGCTCTGACATGGATGAAATATAATAAAGAATATGTACCGATGTGAATGGGAAATGGTGGCCATACCTTCTTTGATACTCCTTTGAGCTCTTTTCTTATCCCCCCAAGTACAATCTGCCTGGTGATATTGCGACATACTAGATTATTTGGTAAGAATCACGACAGAGCATATGGGGGAAGAAATGTGCCAAAAACCATGATATATGAAAATTCTTCTTCTATATATCAATATGCCACACTGCCCAGGTTGGTCATGATGTTATCTTGTATACAAACTCTTTGGCTTTATCCTCCCAAAGTTTCAAGTGGTAGACATGAATAGGCTCTGCATCGGTTGGAGTCCAGCTCCATTTCATTAATGGTAAATGTGTCATGAAGAAAATAACATCCATGATGTATGCAGACATAAAAAATGAAGACATTTTCCCGCTCGCTTTTTGCGCTCGATACTCTGTAATTCGACTGGCCATGCTCTCTGACAAAAAATTAGCCTAGTCGAAAGAAAATCCCTCAACTACGAAATGGATAGGTGGTACCCATGGGAGAAAACAATGAGTGGTGTCCTCCTTCCCATACAGTCTGCAAGCCATCATTTCTATATACATGAATTGTGGTGCTACCGACGAGATTGAATAGATTCCATGATGATGCAGGAGCATCGCCCATGTCAAGCGAGCCAGCACGACAACGAAATTCAGCTGGACAACGCCAACACAAATTTTGAAGCACCGTGATATTGTTGCGCCAAACATTAATGTGTGAAATTAATGTAGCACACTTTGTATATTGTAATGGACCTTGAGCGGATAGCTCACGTCCTTAGGTAGATGAGGCATTTAATAGATTTAATGAAAAGTAGATAGAATATTTAATTCTAGATTTGATAGCTTAGGAATTCGAGAGGGAGAACGGATATAGACACCCTCCTTTGTATAGATATTGAATTAATATAAAATCTTTGATTCAATTCCATGGTTGTGTTATTCTCTGTGTATTGTTGATATTATGCTCATGAATGTTTGCTTCTTGTCATACATTTGCTTGTATACGCCGTGTATGTGATTTCATGGGTGAAGTGAAGTCCGAGAGAACAAGGAGTTAGTTTCAATTGTTTCTCTATCTTGAACCAGAGAACTCCTGCAAGGAGTGCAGTTGAATTTGTCCGCAAGGAGTGTGTGACTGTAGGGTTCAAGTAGGGATAACTTTTGTTCTAAGTTCTCAGAAGTGCAGGTTTGGCACCAGGGTCGTGCAAGGCGTGAGCAGGCTAGACAAAGACTCGGAGTTGCGATTCTGAGCAAAAGGATTGAAGGATTTCTGCTGTAGGAGTGCACAGGATCAAAGACTTCAACACTTTGTCGTGTATGAAGATTTTCCACAAGGAGTGCGTGCAAGAAATTATTCATGAGGGAATTGAAGTTGTGGAAGCTCAGGAGGGATAGGACTTCAAGGTTGTTGAAGGGAAGCGGAGAGAAGTTGTGCGAGCAGGTTGAATGGAAGAGACATGGGTTGACGGACTATTCTCATGGAGAGACACTTTGTGTTCGTGGATTGCGTAAGGAGGAAAGTGGACGGTCAATATTCTTCGTGGGAAATCTGCGAGTTTCTGTGGATCGTTGGATCTCTCGCGATTGAAGGAGGCTACAACGCAGATGCAGAGAAAGGTTCGAAGCTCGGGTGAGCAGGAGCCATCGATCGAGATCACGGGGAGCATGGGTTCTACTTGTGGATCGGCAAATCGAGAGTTCGGGAGGTAAGACTCCAACCTTACTCAACGAAAGTTGTGAGAGTGCGAGGTGAAACATTTCAACGGCCACGTAATCAGTGTGGGACACAAGGAATAGTGGAAGAAAGGTAGCGATATTTCGGGTATCGACATCTCGGATCTCGGGAGTCGAGGAAAAAGTCCTTTAGTCTCACGAGAAGCGAAGCCGCGAGGGAGCGAGATCGCGAGTTCGGCGTTTCGGCACGTCGCGTATCGGAGGTTGAAACCTTAAGTGTTGGGGGTCGTGAGTCGTGAAGTGGCGATAGGGCCGAAGTTATGATAGCGAAGAAAGAGGGTCAACGTTGACTGGCATCTCGAGTCTTGGAGGTTCGGGAACCTAGAGATAAACTGTGAGCTCGTAGAGCCGCGAGTTCCGAATTTCCCGACAAGTAAACGAAGGGGAAATCGCGCGAAGGAACTGTGGGTGCAGATCTTCCGATAGGAAGATAGAAGCGATTTTTGGCACTCTTCGGGCCAAGGGAAGAGAAGGTCCTGGAGGAGGCGATCGTGCTCCGAGGAGTTTGGGTTGCCGTCAATTTTTGGTATCAGAGCGGGATTGTCTTTTGCTTTCACTAGAAGAAGAGAGGAAGAATTCATCATGCCACCAAGAAGAGAAAGACAGTCACCAGATTCCGAAGACAGGGAGGTGCGAAGAAGAGGTAGGCCAGCAAGAAATCCAGAAATGGAGTGGCAGATGAGAGATCTCCGAGCAAGGCTCGAGGAGATGGAGACAACACAAAGACGCGGAGTTGGTGCTGGGGATCTTAGTGATTCCGAAGTTGAAGAGGAAGCTGGACATGAAGAATAGGTCATAGCAGATGATGCATCAACCGAGCGGTTGATCAAAGCCATTGCCAGGATGGGTGCAAAGGCGAAAATGGACATTCCAGTCTACGAGGGGAATCTGGATGCAGAGGAGCTGCTAGATTGGATTAGGGCTCTTGAAACATACTTCGATTATGAAGATGTGGAAGAAGATAAGAAAATCAAGCACGCTGTTACGCGCTTGAAAGGACATGCAACATTGTGGTGGGACGAACTACAAGCTGATAGATGCTACAAGGGCAAGCAAAAGATCAAGAGTTGGGATCGAATGATCGCGAAGATGAAGCCGAAGTTCATCCCAAGAGATTATCAAATCACTCTGTTCAGGCGAATGCAGAACCTGAGACAGAAGTTGATGACGGTGAAGGAGTACACCGAAGAATTTTACAAGCTCAACATCAGAGCAGGTCATCGGGAGAGTGATGATGAGAAGGTAGCGAGATATCTGAATGGTCTGGACTCTGAGATATGACATTCAGAATGAGTTAAGCATGGTTACCATCAGGACGGTGGAAGATTCTTACCAGATGGCTCTGAAAGCCGAAGATAAGTTGAGCCGTAAGCAAGGTCAGGGAGGGAAAGGCAGAAGTCATCCCAAAGGCAAGGCAGTTGCCCAAGAAAAATTCCAGAAGCCCAAAGAGGAATGGACGAAACCTCAGGGTAAAGCTGAAAAAGGTGGAACCTCACAAAGGCATCCATATGTTGAGCCGAGAAGACAACAAAATGATCAGCGAGGAGATTATGATGATGCAATCACTCTTCCTCGTACTAGAGGTCGAGGTAGAGGGAGAGGTGGAGTGATCACATGTTTTACATGTGGGAAGAATGGGCACAAGTCATTTGAGTGTCCAGAGAAGAAGAAGGACGTTGGATAAGCTCACATCACTGAAGCGCAGAGGCGTGATGCTGAGTCTGAAGATGCAGAAAGCGGAGGATCACTTGGAATTCACAAAGTACTCTTAACACCCGAGAAGGAGGTGGAGGATACAGCTCAGAGAAGCCGACTGTTCAGGACAGCTTGCAAAACCAAGGACATGAAATGAAAGGTCATTGTGGACAGCGGAAGCACAGACAATCTCGTTTCGATCGAGATGGTGGAAAAGTTGGAGCTGGAGACAACTGATCACCCGAGTCCATATAAAGTTTCATGGATACATAAGGGACATCAGGTGAGTGTCACTAAACAATGTTTAGTTGAATTCAAGATAGGTGGGTATAATGATAAGATTCTGTGTGATGTTATTCCCATGGATGTATGTCATTTATTGCTGGGTAGACCATGGAAATATGACAGAAATGTGGTTCATGATGGGAGGATGAACACATATACCCTGGAAAAGGATGGGAGGACACACAGGTTGCTTCCGATAAAGGGTAAAGAGGTAAAGCTGGAAGTAGACAA
>ML809277.1:82742-123181 GCA_009831015.1 Picea engelmannii | reverse complement strand
AAGTATTAATACAATAATAAAGTAATACATTAATAACAAATTATGAAAGTATTAATACATTAATAGTGTATTATGTTAAAGACATTGGGAGAAAGGGTTGTCTTTTCTTACATTATGAAAATCCAATACATTTGTCATAGTCATAGAGTGGGTTATGTTAACAACAATGAAATGTATAGAAATATTTGTGTCATTGCAATGTTGGGCAAAGTCTATCACTTAGCAACATGAAATTTATGAACAACACATGTTGACAATGTGTTTTGTTTGTCACATTTTGATGTTTTGAAATGTTTGTGACATTGGGACGTGAGAATGTGTGTGTATATGAAAAATTGGGATCACGGGACAACATTCGTAGTATTGCGATAGATATGATTTTTCTATGTTTCATCACATAGCAACATCATCTATATGTGTGTAAGATTGAGACATTACAAAGTTCGTTGCAATGTGACAAATGCAAGAGTTTAGTAACATAACAAGGTTTTTTCATGAACATCACATTGCGATGTGCATGGAATGAGATACCAGATGTAGTGACATTGCAACATTACACAGAAGGGTTGTTTAAGCTTGTTCTTGATGATTACATAAATTTATGTCTTTTACTAATATATATAATTTAATATAAGCGCTAATGTGTTAAAGTATTAAATGTTGAATATTAACAAATTAGTAAGAATACATTTATACATTTTAAAATATAACCCTCAAAGCAAGTTTATTGTAGAATTGAATGCTAGTGTTATTGCAAAAAGAGAGGTTTGAATTGTTATATTTGAAGATGTTAAATATAAAATCATGTAATAAAGTGGTTATTTAGAAGAAAAAAATCGGCGCCATTAACTGAATATTATTTGAGAGATTTGAAAAGAAAACAAATATATGTTTTAAGTTGGTATTGCAGTATACTTAAAAAGGTATGTCAGATGGCCAAATATGGACAATAATAATATTATGACATTGAAATCAATATTTTATATGTACAAGACGTTCACATAAAATAAAACATTATAAATCCACGAAATTATGTTTAACATTCATTAGTTTAGAGGTAAACCTTTATATTTTTCCATATTGAGACAATTATAATGTAAAAAGATAAATAACATGAATTGAAATAATATATTGTTGATGTGTGTAAAAGAAAATGAATTTGATATCAATTATACTATGACAATCAAAAAGTAATAAACTGATAAAGTTGTTTTGAAGGACAGATATGAACATTTGAAGGCTAATAAAGGATATGTTTGGTGTAAAGATTTCAATAAATATATGACATTGCAACATATGGAAAATAATTATTGAATAGATAGACTTGTGAACAATCTGATAAAATCTATTGTCGATATCATTAAAAGGAAAAAAATAATAATTAAAAAATGTGAAAGATTTAGGGACATAAACTATAGTATCCAAAATCCAACTGTTTTAAAAATATGTTAAAAGGTGACCATAACATAGCTTATTCCAAAATACAACTAGGCTGATGGTACATACAACACCAATTAACATCAATAGTAACTTGATGGCCCCTTTTCCTTAAAGCGGTTATTTAGAAGAAAAAAACGATGCCATTAACTGAATATTATTTGAGAGATTTGAAAAGAAAAAAAAAATGTCTTAAGTAAGGTATTGCAATATACTTAAAAAGGTTTGTCTGATGGCCAAATATGGACAATAACAATATTATGAGATTGAAATCAATATTTTATACGTACAAGACCATCACATAAAATAAAACATTATAATTCCACGAAAGTATGTTTAACATACATTAGTTTAGAGGTAAACATTTATGTTTTTCCATATTGAGACAAGTATAATGTAAAAAGATAAATAACATGAATGGAAATAATATATTGTTGACATGTGTAAAAGAAAATGAATTTGATATGAATTATACTATGACAATTAAAAAGTAATAAACTGATAAAGTTGTTTGGAAGGACACATATGAACATTTGAAGGCTAATAAAGGATGTGTTTGGTGCAAAGATTTCAATAAATACATGACATTGCAACACATGGAAAATAATTATTGAATAGATAGACTTGGGAACAATCTGATATCATTAAAATGAA
Organism: Picea engelmannii; assembly: GCA_009831015.1. Classification (NCBI taxonomy): domain Eukaryota; kingdom Viridiplantae; phylum Streptophyta; class Pinopsida; order Pinales; family Pinaceae; genus Picea; species Picea engelmannii. The sequence continues at coordinate 121,090 of ML809277.1, read as the reverse complement.
AGAAATTTTAATTAAAAAATGTGAAAGATTTAATTACATAAACTATAATATCCAAAATCCATCTGTTTTAAAAATATGTTAAAAGCTGAATATAACAAAGCTTATTCCAAAATACAACCAGACTGATGGAAGATACAACACCAATTAACATCAATAGTAACTTGATGGCCCCTTTGCCTTTGCAACCATTCTCTTCGTAATTTTCTGTCAGCTTCCCTGTCAGAAATATGTCAATATTCACGAACCATGTTCTTCAATTTAGCTAAACATTGCAAAGTGTCATCGAAAATATGTGTAGGAATTACATTTCTCCTAATGATCATAGTTTGAATTCCAATAAGATATTGTTCTTGAGATGTGATATCATGTAGTGCTGAAATAAATTGTGATGTATTTTCATTCTCCATAACTGTATGTTCAAAAAAAAATTAGTTATAAAAATATTTAGTATACATGAGAAAAAATAAAAACATACAAAACATTCATTCATAAAAAAATATGAGTACAATAATGATATCGATCCGTTAAAAAAATGCTTCAAGAGAAACTACATGACTAAAAAGGAATTCATTATTGAAAGGAAATGTTTATAAATATGAAAAAAAGTAGAAAGCTTTAATATTTTGCATGGGAGAAAGAAATTCTCCATTCGCAGTGAGAAGATGGAGAATGGAAAATAAATTTGAAAAATATTTGTTGTACAAAATGAAAAATAGAAGGAATATTTACATTTCCGAAAAGGATGACTCCAAAGACAAATACAATCCATCAACTCATCTACATAAGAAATTCCTTATTTGAATATATTAAATGATGGTAAAAGTGGTTAGTAGTAAAGAAAGCTACAATAAGAAGTTTCACTGAATACAAAAATAGACTCACTTGAATAATGATGATTTTTTTTTATTTGAAATAGTAATATGGATATAATGAACGTTTACATGTATGTACAAACATTAGGATAATTTCAAGAAAAGTAAAATCAAAAGACCAAAAAATGAACTTAACATAGTCATTCTATGCAAAGTGAAAATATGTGAATTGGATGTTACACTGATATGGACTTTAATCGTTCCTCTTCTTTTTTCCTAATTGTAACATATGCACTATTTTTCATCTTTGCATAACGCTCAAAAGAGAAAGGTGGTGATATGCGTAAACCATATATTGATTTGACTCTTGATATGGATGTGAAGGTCAAACCTTACTACTCTTTCTTTCCAATATCAATTGTTGCACATTCTAAAGTCAACCCCTGTGATTTTTGAATAGTAAGAGCCCATGCCATATTCATAGGAATTTGTTTACGATTTCCTCTTAAAACTGGTGTGAATGGTAAAATGTTTGGATTTAATGGGTCAAAAGGAACACCAATGTACTTATAAAAAAGAACAGTTATGTACATTGGAAGTTAACGAGGCTTAGAGCCAAATATATAGAATATGTTCCTAATGTAACCAAGAGAACCATTAACTAAGCTAGCTTTGTAACAACCCCTTCTTCACGACTACAAGCGAAGCAGAAGTGCAATTTTTTTTTTTGAAAGGAAAGAAGGTGAGGACAACAACAGTTAACCAAGCAACTAATGACGAACGCAAGAACACAGTCCAGGAAACAGACTACTATGACTCCATGCACTGGCATAAGAGCAACTGGGTGAGACATGCGTAGGACAACAAGAAGGAACAACTACTCGCATGGAACACGACATGAAAATGCCTACAAGATAAGGACAACATCCACAATGGAAGTATAGACTCCAACCAAGTTAACATTCACCTCTATCCGATAGGGCACACCATGATCCCCTCATCAGGGATCATGTCATCCCTAGGCGATAGACATGACAATAACCCTGGCGCAACCTAACCTATCTGGACCATGGGATTAAGAAAAAAAAAATCCAACGCTCTAGGAGCCAAATAACCAACCAGAAGACTACACGTACGCCCCCAAGCAACGAGTCAACAAGATGCAAATGACAAAACTCAAAATAAAATTTCTCAAGTTATTAAATGACTTCACCGACAACCGTAACCCAATATCCTTTAAGCATGATGTCTAAGTGTGAAGGAGTGAACTATTATAAAAGTAATCATTATCACAAATTTTATCATTAAGGTGAACTAAAAAGTGCGTTTAACAAATTCAACACGCTTGTCAAAATATACACTATCCATTAAATAAGTGATCTACTTAACATTCAAGTGATCTATGTTGTTTATTAAATACTCGACATTGCTGACTAAATTATTGTTGTCTTAAAACACAATGTTGCTATCTACTAATTATATCTTTGTCTGATCTTATTAATAACATCCTTAACTATCATATTATATAACGCACAATTAAATGATATCTCTATACAAGGTAACTTAACAATATGGATCAATTCTTCTACAATTAGCTTGATTTTTAAAATTAATTTAATAATATAATTAAGGAGGGACAAGCCTAATACATAATTGTTGTCCAGATTCATTAATGTCTCTATATTCAAATTGTAAGTTGCCAACATTCACTTGTCCATGATTGTTCCTTAGAAACGTGCTAATATAAGATTATAAATTACAATGTCTAGAAACAAAAAGAAGCAAGACTTCAATTGTTTCTATGTGTCTCAGTAATTAATTTTCTGTAATTTATGAATAAAAGCCTAGTTGTGTTATTGACCAGAATTTCAAGTGTGTAGTTTTAATCGCTCAACACTACTACAAAGAAAACTGCGTAAACTGTTTAAAATTTACAAGAACCTATTTAATTGGATTTTAAACAACTCATTAACATGAACTTGTAATTAGAAGGGAGATTTTTGCGAAACATTTTTTCTTAAGACAGGCCCAATAAAAACGAGACTCCTTCAATACATTTTTCCTTATTTAAGAGTTTTGATAATGATGTGGCCATTGTTTCATTGTTAGATTTACATGAACTGTGCAAGACTAGGTTGTTGTTGTCTATTAAGGTGTGCATCTATATGGGAATAACAACTATATTGGGGATAACCAAAAACTCGCTGGCAACTATAAAAACTTCACTGGAAACTATAAAAACTTGCAGGCAACTATAAAAACTTGCCTTCAACTGTCAAATTTCGCTGGCAACTATAAAAACTTGCTGGAAACTATCAAATTTTGCTGGCAACTATAAAAACTTGCTAGCAACTATCAAATTTTGTTGGCAACTATAAATACTTGTTGGAAACTATAAAAACTCTAACTTTAAATATCATCCAAATTCAATAAAAAAAAAAAACTTACAATAACAAGAACCACACACCGTCACACTTGCTTATCCATTTTCATCCCAAAAATATAAACCTAAATCTATGATCTAATAATTGGTTACTGAATTTCAGATAAAGGCTCCCGAAAATAGTTAGTAGAACGTTTAGACTATAAGCAAACATTTGTGAACAACACCCACTAAAAATTGTATAAGCAACAATAATTGTATAAGAAAAACAATTGTGATCGACACCCAATATTAATAAAGACGTGGTGCGCACAACCATCCCATCAACGTAGTCAGTAAACACACTGTCTAAATCAACACAGTCATTATACCAAGAGTCTATATAAACGCAGGCATTCCTGGTGACAAAAATCGCTGTGGGTAAAGTGTGAAAACGCAGACATTCATGGCGAAGAAAATCGTTGTGGTAAAGTGTGAGAACGTAGGAATTCAGGGTGAAGAAAATCACTGCAGGTAAATACAAAGCTATAAAATAATTCATAGTTAAATAACACGGGGTCACACCAACATAAAGATATATCTCTAAACAATTATATAGCTGCACCAAAATACCAATTATATAAATTCGTTGTCAATCTTTATCCTTAACCGCTATCCATTAATACCCGTTATGTCTATTACAAAAATCGCGGTCCACATATATAAGAGTGTTGTATATAGGGGAACATTGTCGGTATACAATATCAATAGAATGTAGGAAAACACTTATATATATATAAATACCATCTGTAAAATGTGCATTTGTTGTCTAATTATCTAATGGATGAATAGGAAGTCAATATATAAGTGAAATGAAAAACATATAGAGGATAATGTTGTCAACAAGGGTAACTGTCAAATAATGAGTTAATCACAGTCACTTTAATTTAAAAGGAAACACAGTCATTTAATAGGACAACATTGAGATTTTTCCATCCAAGAGTTGGAAACTGTCATGAAAATCACTGAGAATAAAATACCCTCTGAGAGCGCAGAGGTAAACCAACAAGGACGGAAAGAAATCCATATGCAGAGGTACTTTTGCTAGAAGGCGCAAGACAAACAATCAGTCAAGGACAAACAACATAGGTAGACAACTGACAGGAACACCCTTTGCTCATCATCCACACATAGAAAAGTAGGGCGTTGAGATCCATAGGTTTATTAACGATGAAGAGACGACCGTAGATCAGGCTCCTGGCCGACTGCTCAGGTGAGGAATGATGAGCTAGGGACGAAGGAAAAAAATAAACCGCAATTATCGTGATCAATAAACCTCAGGACGATCAAGTCATGCAGGGATCGAAGGTCATGGGAAATCAATCAACATCAAGCTAAGGCTATAGGGAAATTTTAGTCATCAACTAGAACACTAAGACTATCATATTCTTTACTTGATTAAGCATACATAACTGAAAGCATAAATCATACTAACAATCTACCACGCATAAATAAAGGAAGCATACCATTGCCCAATCGGTCGCTCTGAGTTGATGTCCTGCGCGCTCCATGCAACCCCCACTTTCCGGCCAATGAGACTTCACCGATACCTCCCAACCAATGCTAGGGGTACTCTTCTTCCCCCTTATCCCCCCGAGCCGCAAAGGGGCCTCACGCACTATCCAGAGAATCAACTAGCTCCCAACTCGCCTCGCAAGGCCGAGCTACCACTCCTCACCGATCTAGGTATCCCAACACCCACAAGCTAATTCAGGCAAGTATAGATTTTTGCAGCGTAAAATTATGCAAAATAGAAGAGATCCATCATCATTTTCCTCCCTCCATTATATAGAGTTTTGAAGTCCCTTACTTTCCCAAAATCCCATTTTATTTAATTAATAAATTAATTCATAAAAATCTTCCCAATACATGTGTCACCCATCCCCTTCATTCTTCCATAAATTAGTTGCATTAATTAATTAATTACCCCTATTTCCCTCACTCACCTAAAGGCACTCCTAGAATCGCTCCTAGGTGTCCCCATATCCCCTTACAAGTTTTAATGACTTGCCCCCTTATTAAATTACTAGTTGAGTTTAAATCAGAAAGTTCTTAAATGCTAGATACCTTACTAAGTTAGATTATCTGCTTTTTCCTTGAGTTTCCCCTTTCTTTTTATGTTTCCCTCTTTTTCCTAGTTTCCTAATTATTTTAGATTTCCCTTTTTCACCTTTTTATTTAAACTCAAAAAGGCATGTGCAGAAACTTACACTTTTTCTTTTGAATGAATAAATTTTTAATTAGCATAATATAGTAAAACCATCATTTCCCCTTTTTAAATTTTATCCCAAATGATTTTTATAAATCAATTTAATAGCTTACCCCCTTCTTGTCACAAGATTAATGAAGATTATCATTATTATTTTATTTTATTTTTATTTTTATGTATATATATATATTTTTATAAATATATAATTTTTTTTTATCACAATTATAATTTAGACCTAGACTTTATTTTCCTAGGTTGGGAAACATTTTATTAGGGGAAAGGTTTTAAATCTTCCTTAACATGTTATTCATCCTAAATCCATCTAGGTTTATCCAATTATTAAATAACAACGTGACGTGTCCTTCAGGACACACTAGGTGCTCCAAGGGTGCCACTCTCCTCTTTATGTTTCTATTGTGTGATGTGCCCTTCAGGACACACCACGTGCTCCAAGGGTGCCACTCACCTCTTTCCATTTTTCTTGCACGACATGCTCTTTAGGACGCACCACATGCTCCAAGGGTGCCACTTGCCTCTTGATTGACTTGGTAGACATCAAAAACCCCTGGAGTCAAACTCTGCCAGGTGATCTTGTGGGAGACTAAGGGCCTCTATGGAATAAGGCCCCTGCCTTATTGTGTTCCCCTTAGAATCATCATGAGCAATTGTTGCAGTTGGCTCTCATGACATCATGGGTCTTCTCAAACTAGGTAGTCATTAACCTATAGCTCGAGCCACGACGGGAGTGCTAGTAGGTTGTGGCAGGGCTGTTGTCCACACCTCTCCCTCAACGTCTCTAGTAGTTGTGTGTGACCCCTCTACTCCACATATGAGTCTGGTCAACAAGCTATCGTTAGCCTGCATCATCAACGAATCATGTCATAAATATATCCATATCATATCATCTAATCAGATGCAATAATATCACATACAAAAGAACCAAACCCCAATAGTTCACTCCCCAACTCGATCCAGAGTCCAAGGGGTTCCATCAATGCCTTTGCATCCTCGAGGTCCGAAATCCTGCACACTTAGTAAAACCAAGTCAATAGCACCTGTCTAAGTCAATGCAACAAAACAACATGTCATCAACCCATAACGCCGCATAATCAAAATCAAATGTTTAATAGAATAATAATCCGGATCACTTGCGAGCAAGTGTCCTCAAAGAATAAGTTTTCTCAGCGTGCACAAGAGCGGGATGTTACATGCTTCAACCCACAAGTTACATGTCAACATGGCACATTGTCCAAGGCATAAGAGAACTTCATGTTCCAATCGATCATCATCAACACCAACAATTTATGTTCGTCGTGTATGTTCAATAACACATCGAGCAATTGGAGAATTTAATGATTTCAACATCTGCCTATTATGTAAGTTGACCAAATTATTTGTTGGGAACAAATGAAGTGCTTAATTAAATAAACTCCTTTCCTCAAGAGGAAAATTCATATCAACCCTTGACATAAGAAGCTCCCAATGATAAAAAATACATTTCTTATGTTCATTAAGATATTACAAAAATAATATTGTTTCAGATCATTTCCTTGCTACCGAAATATTGTATCCAAGGTGAAAAAAATGTTAAATTTTTTCCATAAAATTTTCCTTGTTGTATTATGATGCAGGAGCATCCACACCTCATCAAGCGAGCCTGCACGAGGAGAAAGAAAGAACAGCTGGGAAGCACTAGCACCAATTTTGAAACACCTTAATATGAAGCGCCAAACATTAATGCGTTGATGTGATGAAGCGCACTTGTATATTGTAACGGACCTTAAGCAGATAAGCTCTCGTCCTTAGGTAGCTGAGGCATTTATTAGATTTAATGCAAGTAGATAAAATAGTTAAGTCTAGATTAGACAGTTTTACTTGCGTGAGGGCAAACGGAATATAGGCACCCTCCTTTGTATTATTGTATAGAATTATTCATTAGCATTCGGAGCGTTCATATGAGAACCGGGAGCAGGAAGAGAGCAAGCAGATAGCCTGTGAAGAATCCCCATGTACAGATATTGAATTAATAGGAAATCTTTGATTCAATTCCATGGCTGTGATTATTCTCTGTGTCTTGTTGATATTATGCTGTTGCATATTTGCTTCTTGTTTTGCCTATCTTCTATATGTTGCGTATGTGATTCCAATACGGGTTCGATATCTGAGAGAATGAGGGAATGAGTTTCAATTGTTTCTCTGTTTGAGCCAGGAGATTCCTGCATAGAGTGCAGTTGAATTCATCCGCATAGAGTGCGTTGATGAGGCTCAACAGTTAAACTTTTGTTCTCGTTCACCCAGAAGTTGGTTTGAGTAGATAGAGCCGTGCAAGGTGTGCGCAGGCTGGATGAAGTCTCAGAGTTGTGATTCTGAGCTAAGGCATTGATAGACTTTTGCTGCAGGAGTGCACGAAGTCAAGTGACTTCAACACTTGGTGTGTTTGAAGGTTCGCCTTAAGGAGTGCGTGCAGGAAGCTTCCAGAAGAAGCTCAGAAGAGTGGTGGAAGCTTAGGAAGGATAGGCCTTCGAAGCAATTGAAGAGAAGTGGCGAGAATATCCGTGGAACAAGTCGCGAGGAGAAGCGAGCAGGTTGGCGGACGGGTCTTGTGGAGAGACGTTCCTTATTCGAGATTTGAGTAAGGAAGAAAAGTGGACGTGAAGTCTACAGTGCAGACGGAAGAAAGTTCGAAGCTCAGATTGGATAGGAGCCGTCGATCAAAAAAACCACGAGGAGCATGACTCAATTCGTGGACCGGATGCATCGGGAGTTCGTGAGGTGGTCTCGGGACATTGGGTCTCGGGAGTAGAAGGGTGGTGAGATTGATCTCGCGAGTGGCGAGGAAGCGAGGAGACGAGATAGCGAGCGTGTCGACATCTCGGTGTTTCGGATCTCGGGAGTTGGGATCCTGAAGGTATAGTGACGGGAGTCGCGATAGCGCGAGGTCCCGATACGCCGAAGGAAGGTCAACGCTGACCAAAGACATCAGGTCTCGGAACCCGAGGGACTAATATTCAAGTGTTGAACTCGCGAAGTCGCGAGAGCCGATCCTCCGATAGCCAAGGAAAGGGAGGGTCGCGAGAGAGGAAGAGTTACTGTGGGTACGAAGGATTCCCGAGAGGGGATCAGAAGAACCTTTGCATTCTTCGGGCCAAAGAGGAAGAAGGTCCTGGTGGGAGCGAGTTGTCACGCGAGAGGCGACTTGCGCCAGAGTGGTATCAGAGCCCGAAATATTGTCTATATATTTCAGGCGAGAGAAGGGAAGGAGAAAAGGAAATCACTCTGATACACACGACTTACGCCAGAGTGGTATCAGAGCGGGAGAAGAGTTCTCTCTGTTCAGGCATCAGAGAGAAGCGGATTTCACCATGCCACCCAGAAGAGAAAGGCAGTCACCTGATCGTGAGGACAAGGATGCTCGAAGAAGGGGTAGGCCGACAGGGAATCCAGAGATGGAACGACAAATACGAGATCTTCGGGTGAGACTCGAAGAAATGGAGACCACCCAAAGGCGCGAAGCTGGCGCTGGGGAGTTCAGCGATTTCGAGGTGGAAGAGGAATCTGAACATGGTGCAGAAGAGGTCTCAGCGGAAGATGCATCAACATAGAGGTTGATCAGAGCTATCTCCAGAATGAGCTCGAAGACCAAGATGGACATTCCCGTCTATGAGGGAAGTCTAAATGCAGAAGAGTTGCTGGATTGGATCCGAGCACTCGACACCTACTTCGATTATGAGGATATCGAAGAGGACAAGAAGGTAAGGCATGTTGTTACAAAGCTGAAGGGACATGCAGCCTTATGGTGGGATGAGTTGCAGGCTGATAGGCGCTGCAAAGGAAAACAGAAGATCAAGAGCTGGGATCGGATGATCGCGAAGATGAAAGAGAAATTCATCCCCAGAGATTATCAGATCACTCTATTCAGGTGCATGCAGAACTTGAGACAAAAGCTGATGATGGTGAAAGAATACACCGAGGAATTCTATAGGCTCAACATTCGAGCTGGTCACCGGGAGAGCGATGATGAAAAGGTGGTGAGATATCTGAATGGTTTGAGGTATGACATTCAGGATGAATTGAGCATGGTTACCATCCGAGCTATTGAGGATGCGTATCAGATGGCTCTAAAGGCCGAAGAAAAGATGATCCGTAAGCAAGGACAGCGAGGGCGAGGCAGGAGTCAGCCCAGAGGCAAGGCAGTTTCCCAAGAAAAATTTCAGAAGCCCAAGGAGGAGTGGCAGAAACCTCAGGGTATGGTTGAGAGAGGTGGAACCTCACAACCAAGGCAGCAATATACTGAGCCGAGGAGGCAGCAGATAGAGCAGGGTGGCGGATATGCTGACGCCAACACTATTCCTCGTACCCGAGGTAGAGGAAGAGGGCGTGGAGGAATTGTCACATGTTTTACATGTGGAAAAGACGGACACAAAGCTGTTGATTGTCCAGACAGAAAAATGGACAGAAGTGAAGCTCACATCACAGAGGCAACTAAAAGAAACTATTCCTATTGGAGCGAGAAAAAACAAAGGACTGTTTCCATCAACTGATGAAGTATAAAGAGCATGAGAAAGACAATGAATAAGGAAAGACTTTCCTGTTCCTGCAGTTCCCTATATAATCATGAGAAGAGGTTCAGGACTTGGATATTCAATAAAATGTTGTAAAATTATATCAAATGCAACTCGTTGTTTATTTGCCAAGGAATATGGAGATGCAGACGAGAGATGAATATTTTCAGCAATATGACCCCTTGATTGGGAATTTCTTATAAAATAAATAGCCTCTTCTACAACATCATTTGAAACTGTTGTTTTCCCCCAATCAAAACATATATAAAATTCTCTTCGACCGAGAGTGTGAAGGTCGGAAACATTGACATTATTAGGAGGAACCAAGTGAGACAAAAGTTGCCATTCTTCAAAATCTTCTTCCACATGTGTTGGTTGTTCTTGGGAATCGTCATCTTCTTCAACATTTTCCAAAGAGAGAGGGGCACGATCAACATACCATGCTCAATATCAAAAATTTCTCCAATTTTCAATCACTATATCATCTGAAAGGACAATATCTAATGGAATGTTCCTAAATGGTTTGTACAAAATCAATTTAGTCCAACAATAAGTCTAGAAGTCTTCTGATGACTCTTCAGGAATGGAATAAAATCATGGCCAAACTCTAACAATGGCATGGACATGTCTAGGTTTCCATTTCTCCTTCTTACATTTGGCATCAAATGTCCAAGATCTTGTTGTCTCTATCAAACAAAAATGTTCAATAAAAGTAGGTCTCTGTTGATATATTTCAAAAAAAATATTGGGAGATGAAAATGGATGGGGATTCTTTGGAATGTTTTTAAAAACCTCTCTCCCAACATTTAAGCAAACAAATTTCTGGCTGCAAATTACAAGAGGTATCTTTAGTAACATATGGCACATTTCTTGGGCTCCAATGTCACGATCAACAAGTATTTCAACAAGGAATCTTCTTTATGCAGGAAAAGAAGAATCTTCTGAGGCACTAGAATTTGAAATTCTAGATAGCATATCTTGATAATTTTATGACCTCTTTTCTACTTTCGAAGCATACTTAGAAATATATTTCAAGACAACATGACGAGAACCACTGGTTGAAAATCAACATTTGCACACCACATTGTAAGAATATAAACATTATGAACATTTAGCCTATCATTGTTTCATGTTGGTTCATATTTCTTTCTTCCTTTCTCATCTATGAACAATAGTGATTCATCTCTAACATCCCATGGAGCATTATAATGACAATTCAGAAAAACACCTTTCTTGCACAAACAAGAATGTACACTGCACTTTGTATGTCTTTGAACACGATTCAACAAATGTTCATAATCATCACGAGGATTGGAAGAAAAGATTTGAGTTGTATTCAATAGGCACGGATCATCATTGATTCTTCAAGGAACCATAATGTTTCGACGATGAATGTCACGTGGATTCCATGTTGTTACATATCTATGAAAATATCTCTTTGCACAATGAACATCCGAAGGATTAGACCAATCTAATATTTCCATGTTTGGAGCACCTTGCAACCATAAGAAGCCATGGATGTGAGCTGATCCTCTATGTTGCCACTCATATCTAAAAAAAATAAGATATAGTAAATATATATAGTAGAAAATAACAATAACAAGGAAGAAAGAAATTATTAAACATAAATATCACAAGACGAACCTATACCAAAAGTCTTTAGCTCCAATATATTTTTTGATGACTTCTTCTCAAAATATATTGAATCTCTAATGCATAAACATGGCAACAATATGGGGGTACTTGATAACATTCTCAATTTTTATACGATGTTGATTAAAACCATGAGAATTTTCATTTCTTGGCATAACATTATGTAAGTTAGGCCATTTTGTGTCAGCTGCACTCAAAGTAAAAAAACAAAGTTGGACAACCCAACTGACTAATCATGTCAGTAAGTTCAATACGACATTTTTTCCAATAGGCCCTTGTACCTCTGAGTGAAGAACCAAAATTCATAATATGCTTAGCCAAATTATTATCAGTTAAATCTAAGAGTTGTTGATGCAAGGCTTCTATTGTTGTTGGGGAGTTATCATGTATATTTTTTTTTACAAAAACTGCAACAATTGCTTGGCTTCGATGTCCCATTATCATGTTGAATAAAAAGTATCGAAAGCGAGGATGGATTCCAAATCGTTGATCAAAGTATCTGAGAAGATGCAATCCATATTCATGAAGTTGAATGTTACAAATACGTGGTTGCACCCAATCAGACTCACCAGTGGGAAATAATGTGGGGAATGCCATGTCTAATAACCCTTCAGTATTATATTAATTGATTGGAGATGAACCAATAGTTGGCTAGTCAATTGGTTGAATAGGTGAAGACTCAACATTTTCAAAAAATGTTCTTATTTCTTCCACTTCTCTATTTTCATTGGGTAGGTGAGCAACAAAATATGAAGGATGAGAGTGCAAATGGTCAGTGGGAAACCCTTCAATGTCAACAACATTTTTATCTGTTTCTTCAATATCACAATCAACAAATTTAAGCTTAGTTGACACATCTGTTGGGTTTTCAGGAAGAGAAACAACTAAATCAAGGTCAATTTGAACATTTTGATAAAATTTATCCCTTTAAATTTTGTAAGACAATGCATTCATCACCCATGATCTCTTCACATAACATTCATAATATTTGGATTGGACACCACGTCTTCTCACAATTAGGATGTCAAGGTCTTCAACATGTTGCAGAAGGTTTCTAGCAATCACAAAAATATCTTGTGGAAAGATGATTGTGTGGCCACTATATTTTCATTTCCCACCACGAGCATGTGCAACTTGCAATATAGGATTTACGTGTTATGAGCATCTCTTCAACTTGGGTAAGGACTTTTAGAACTTGAGGTTTCTCACCAGAATCCATGCGATTCCATTGAGAAAAATGATGGGACCCTATCTCATGCTTACACCTTTTACAAATAGGTCCTTTAGACCCCTTCACAACTTGGATACCAGGATATGATTCTTGGCAAACATGGCACATTTGAGCAATGGAGAGATTATCTATCTTTGCTCGAAATTTTTTATGTACTGCAAGCATGTTGGGATGAAACTGTATACGTCCTCTACGCATGGGATCATGTTGACCACCAATGGGAAGAGTAGAATTACCTCTAAATTCTACTTCATCTTCAACAATGTGGGAGGGCCCATCAAAATTTGCAGTAGCCAGATTGGGCATGTTACTTCCAACAGTTATTTCCCTTAAATTCATGGATTGCATTTCTCTATCTTGATTGCATTGAATGGTGTCCCGGTCATAAAATACTAAAAACTTTAATGTCCAACTAACTATGAAAAATGAGGAGTGTAAATGTAAAAAAGAATAGACAATCAAATACATACAACATCAACATTTGCTTGTCAATTAGATAGTCTTTGAATATTTGAAGGGAGGTTATGAGATGGTTCTCGTTGACTTGTAACATGAGCTGCTACAACATGTACAGAGTTCATTTTTGTACGTTTATTCGAATGAACAATGTCCCGAGCGAAGAAAAAAAAAACATGGTTAAAGTCATCAATAGAAGGAAAAAACTAGCACTATAGTCATTATGAATGAGGATTGAAATACCTTGGTTGTTCCAAGTGAAATAGTATGTGGGATGATTGATTATGTTGGTGGTATGCCACTTTGTACATAATGATGGTTGTGAAAGGAAGGAGCAATGTTAGCAGGAGGAGTTTGCAAATTTTGTAGCAAACGAGAAAGCACATGACGAACATGCACTTCAGTAGATGACACTTGTTCCTGAATGACATCAATGACTCTATACTGCATGTTTTGCACTATTGCTTCATTCTCTATACTTGCACTTCCATTGGCTGAAGTATGGAGGTTTCCATCTGTAGGTATCCTATGTACAAAATGATCTTCCAGAAAAAGAGAAGTTTGCCCAATAAAATGAATGTTGTTAGAAGATTGTGGAATAGTATAAATATGAGGATTATGAAAAGATTCAGGGAATGAAACATTCGTGGGAAACGTTCTTTGCATGATATCAACCAAACTATGATACTTACGGCTATGGGGAAAATCAATATTCGTATTACTTTCTCTGGTTTGTCTATGATATAGAAGTCTTCTACATTGATTTATTGCATCTTTGTTTCGTTGATACCATAAACGTTGACGTTCATTATCCCTCTCACGTGATGTCGGTGATCTATTGTGTTTGGTAGAACACTTGTTCCTTCAGTGGACATTTCTACAACTACATAGAAATAATAACAGATTTTTAACATCAACAAAGAAATATAAATTCCATTGGTATAAAAAAGGAGAAATTATGGAATTATAAAAAACATATTTGATATTTGAAAATTATGGAATTAAAAAAACAATAAATAAAAAAACATATTTAAATACATTTCAATATATATAAAGTGACATGGACATGATAATAAAGAATACATTAAATACAATATAAAATGAAAATTGAAATAACCATAACATGTGCACTTAAAAATTAAACCAATTCATAATGGAATAAAATTAAGAAGTAAACTTGCAATAGCCATATAACCATAACAATATCACTTAAAAATTAAACTAATTCATAATTGAAAATTTTTAATGGAATAAGAACATTTTTGAAATAAGTACAAAAGGTTTGATAATATTTAATATTACTTATTATAAGTCTAAGTAGCCTAAGCAATCACATATGTTCCCAATGGTGGAATGTCATCAACAAAATCCATATTTGGAAGAAGTGGAAAAACATTTCCATTTTCAATCAGATCATTGAAATGGTCTTGAAATGGAAATTTCAACCCAAAGTTTTGTAACATTGAAATATTTATTGGGACACATAAGCCAGTCATCAAATCATATAACATGATTGAAAGTTCAGTGTTATTGCACATCAATACTATCGCACCAACTGTTCGAAATGGAAGATACCCAAGGTAATTTTTATTTATATCTTCTGAAAGCTATTGCAACAAATTCCATTTGAATCCCTAGTCATCCTCGAAATAGTCCAAACTTTGTTCAATACATGGATGACCGAATTGAAAATTATCCAATTCTTCAATAGACCAAATAGAGGTGGAGCCATTATTGATGAGGCATATAAGTTGGTTATTGTATAATCCCAATGACATACAACATATGTCTGTGATTGGAACAAAATAAAAACCCCACTGATTATTTAAAACATCCAACCAATATATAGTGTACCCATACCGAGGGTAGTCATCATCATCTTTGTCCAAATACAACCAATAAATTTTACTTTTGTAGACCATTGATTCTTTTGGAGGTGTAGTCCCACCATAAGGAATGGTTGTCCTCCTCCACACATTGTCAATGCTACTACAAATGAAATACTTTGATTTATTTTTTCTGTAAATATGTTTCAAAACAACCCATTCATATTTTCTCGCATTGCCATGCTCTAAGAGTGTAAAGAAACCCCCGTCTCCAAGCCATATAGAACCTATATTTTTGAATGACTTGGTAAAATGATTCATCACAAAATAATTTTTTGCAAGGGAGCATCCTGTTGGCGAAGACAACAAAATCATGGATCGAACTGTGCATTCAATTGTGTATCTCAAATCTATAAATGGCACATGAAAATGACATATGCAACCAGTTTGATTAAGGTATGATCCTAGGAAGCAACTTTTATCAACAAGGAGCAATGGAATCAAAAAACCAAATTCATTGTTGGAAACTTGATGGCATTGAGCAAGGAATGAACAGGTTTGTAGAATATCATTCCATTGTTTACAAACAATTCTAAATCTTGTCAATACTGAAAAAGGGAGCCAAAAAAATATCAACTCCAAAATCTGGAATGACAAACAACTCCACATCGTTGGATCCATAGTGATATCAAGAAGTTTCATAACAGTGAAAAAATAAGAAGAGAGTGAATATAACTATTATTTAATGAAATCTAAAATATGAAACCTTTAATGAATAACACAATGAATAAAAGAACAAATATTGAAAGACAAATGAAATAAATGAGAGAAATATGAAGTAAATTAATAGACACAAGAAATGTAAGGATGCACATGTATCAAGCATATTTAAAACCCAAATAATTAAAAAAAAAACATTTAATCAATACATGATGTGACTACCAAAAGAGTTACATATAATAAAAACATTAAGTATGAAGATATAATGGAAAGAAAGGGAAAAATAATGGATACATATATGGATAATTTATTGATGTAATTTGAAAATGAAAGGGGAAAATAATGAATACATATATGGTAAATTTATTGATTGATTGTGCTTTAATCCAGTGGTAACATGGATCTATAGTTTTATTGTTTAAATTAATTTTTGGGATTCAAAATACACATCTCGGAAAACATCATCCTTATGTATATGTCAAACATCAACCACTTATAGGGAGTTTCTATGACTAATGTGAATACCATGCAAATGGAATTTTAATGATACCATAAAGAACGCTTGGCACAAACCTCGAATATAGTGATAATGACCAATATGCAATATAGTTTTTTTTGTTTAAATTGATTTTCTAGGATTCAAAATACACATATCAAAAAATTTTATCTTTATATATTTGGAAAACATCAACCTTATATGATTGCAGAAGAGTTCTAGGGAGTCTCTACGACTATTGTGCAAAAACGATTTTCCTATTTTTATAGCTATAAAATATAGTTTCTCAAGCCAATAAAAATTTAAAAGTTGATAAATGAATAAAAAAACAAAAGATGTAAAGAAAAAAATAGTCACGAAAAGTAAGATGCTTTGGTATATTTGATTTTCTAGGATTCTAAATACACATCTCGAAAAACTTTGTCCTTAATTTATACTATTTATTTATAAATTAAAGTATCAAAAGATTAATATATAATGCAATGTATGGATATTAATTAATTAGTAAAAATGCATTATACATCATTAATAAAATATTATTTCATTAATTAATACATTTATATACTATCAATAAATTATTAAAATATTAAAGTATTAAAAATACTAAAATAATAATATGTAAAATAATATATACATTAATAAATATATTAAAATGTTAAATCATTAAATGTATTAAATAAAAAGCTTTATAATATAATCTGTTAATTAATTTATGTAATGTAATAAATAGTTTAAAAATTAATCTATTAATAATGTATTGATACAATAATATAAATAAAAATATTAAAAGATTAATATATAATGCAATATATGAATATAAATAAATTAATTAGTAAAAATACATTATAGATTATTGTTTAAAGTATTACATAAATAATAAAAACAATTAAATTATATACTATGAAAATTTTCTTTCTCCTTGTTATTAACTTACATTATTAATATATACTTACATTATATACTTTAATTATATAAATGATCTTCACTTCCTTTCTTTTTCCAACCTTTTTATTCAAAATTTTCCCTTTGATTTTTGTTTACACAATCTATGGTTTGTTCAAGTTTACTATTTAAATATAGGTTGTTTTTTGTTTACACAATCTATGGTTTGTTCAAGTTTACTATTTAAATATAGGTTGTTGGTTCATTACACAATCTATGGTTTGTTCAAGTTTAATCTTGAAATGCCCTAGATGGGGTGACACGCGGACGCTCCTCGACACCTGGCTCAACACTAGGCCATAGCATAAATGCTGATGGCTGCCACCCTCCTGCCCTGCATTAACGATGGCTGACGGACATAACAATGGTTATACGGTGGAGGGACACCTCCCTCGCGCGAACACTCTCGCTCACAGTGCACTCAGCATGCCAGAGTTTATGGATAGCCAGGTACATTTGGCCTTGGGCAACTTGTTTTTCGAGCGCCTGGTCCGAATTGGTCTACTCTCGCTTCAGCTCTCCCCTTCGTCTGGGAGCTCTGGTGCAGTTCTGTTTCTCTCTCGCCTTTGTTTACTCTCATATCGCTGCACCCTCACGGTATTGTTATTTATTCCTTGGCAACTATGACCAGGAAGCTGGGCAGGCCTCGTCGTGGCTCGGCCTGGTACACTCACAAAGCGCAGCGGCAAAGGAAGGAAAAGATGGAGCGGGCTCTATCGCTGGCGACCTCCATCCTCCGTAAGAAGGCTCGCGTCGACCAATTGGCTCTGCACGCCATCATTGCTGAGACTGGGGCTGGTTGCAGCAGTGAGACCACGACAATTCAGTCTGAAATCAGGCCGGAGGAGGGTGCTGCGGATGTGTTCCCCACCTGTTATGTGGAAGAAGTACCGTTTATGGATTTGGAGACCACCCCGGAGCCCCAAGCCATGGAGATGTTCCACCAGGATGGAAGTGGTCCCAAATTTGCGCTGGCATATGACATCCCTGGGTGCATTGTCGAGGAAATCCCATGGCCGGGTGACTATAGCCCCACTAGCCATGCGAGACAGGCCACGGTCGAGGAAGTGAGTCGGGACAAAGCTAGAGCAGAAGAGGAAGCGAACGAGAACAACCCTGCGAGGAAGGAGGAGGTGGCTAGTGCAGAACTGATGGAGCTCGAAGCTGGCGGTGGAGCGGAAGGGGAAATGAGGGACATCATCCTCGACGACGCGGGTAATGGCTTGCATGGCTTGCATGGTAGCTTCCTCTGTGTAGAGCATCTGGATCTGGTGTTCGAACTCCGAGGCCACATGACAGACCTGGAGCACAGAGCCCTTCTAATGGGCTAGCGGCTGGACCTTCTCCTTGGTGCGTACTCCAATGCTCCAACAAAGAGCAAGTGCCCTCTCTGTGCGCAGGAATTCGCCATTCCAGCGGGGTCCACGTGGCAGACAAGCAAGTCTGATGGGTCACCGGGTATTTAGGTTTTCTATGCTATTTTGTCTCTTTGTTTTATCTTACTACTGTTACATGTTCACTTAGATTATCGCCATCTGTCCTGGTTTCCTCTGGGCAGGACAAAGGGCAAGACAGTTCTGTAAACCATGCTGGTTTCTGGTCAAACGGTAGCATTTTTTGCAACTTAGACCTTTATTTCTCTGTAAATTTTGTCAAGGTTCTCTTGATATCATAATATAGCAGGTTCCACCTTTTTTATTTAAAAAAAAAGTTATTTAAAAAAAAAGTTTAATCTTGAAATCTAGGTTGTTGGTTCATCAAGTCTATAGGCTATCTTTTTTTAGATCTATTTAGAGCTTGCTTTTCTTTATTGCAAATTGTGTACATGGGTTCACTCTTTAAAAATTTGCAAATTGTGTACACGGGTTCACTCTTTAAAAATTTGCAAATTTTTCCATCAATCTAGTAGCTTCGAGGAGGGATCTAATGCTAGACTAAATGATTTTATTGAAGTGCAAGTAGAATACTCGTCTTTTGGGGGGTTTTATGCTAGTTTGTTGAAACATCCTTAGTTCATAAGATTTGATCTTGACTTAAATATTAATTTATGACAAAGAAAACCTAACGCCAAGCCATGTATTTCATGCTTGTAATTGTAGGATCGATTTCTGAAGTATTTGACTTAGACTATTCTAAAGGTTAAGCCTTGTTCCTTTAATTCTGTTTGGTATCTTAAAATAAATTAGATGGTAAATTAAATAAAACTCTTTAAACATGGTAATTCTTCACAACATTTTGCATCGTTCTTGGTCTAAACACCTATGAGTATTAAAACGATACTGTGTTTGTTGCCTTATCCATTACCCAATGGGGTCATTTCATGGATTAATGGATTAATACACGCGGATTAGGGAGAATGAGGCACACATCAATGGTTGACATGCCTTATAATCCATTATATGCCAGTAATATTACATAGAGAATGGAATAAACCGAGTGATGAAGAGATAATAATATTTATTACCATCACCCTGAAACTTTTATATTGCCATCTCCCTGAGAATTTTAAGTCTCAATGTTTTTCCCTTCACACCTCTATTTCAGTTAATTCCATTCACATGCAGCTAGTGCGGTTTCCCATTCCAGATCTAAACAAACTTGTAAATCATCAACCACAGATTAAAAAATATATGAATTATTAATACATACTAAATGTGCAGTGGTATTAAGTGCGCCATTGAGGAAGTGATATTTTGCAGAAACCCGATTATTGGCTTAATCCCTAGATGTTAAGCCACATGCTTGATGTTTACAACCATAAATATTGATAGGACAATGATCGATAGCTAGAAATAATTGTGGTTGTGCTATAGGTTGTTTGTTTATTACACAATCTATGGTTTGCTCAAGTTTAATCTTTAAATATAGGTTGTTGGTTCATCAAGTCTATAGGCTATCTTCTTTTAGATCTATTTCGAACTTGATTTTCTTTATTGCAAATTGTGTACATGGGTTCACTCTTTCAAAATTTGCAAATTTCGCCATCAATCTAGTAGCTTCGATGAGGGATTTAATGCTAGACTAAATGATTTTATTGAAGTGCAAGTAGAATACTTGTTCTTGGGGGGGTTTATGCTAGTTTGTTGAAACATCCTTAGTTCATAAGATTTGATGTTCACTTAAATATTAATTTATGTCAAAGAAAACCTAATGCTAATTGATGCCAAAGAAAACCTAACGCCAAGCCATGTATTTCATGCTTGTAATTGTAGGATCGATTTTTGAAGTATTTGACTTAGAGTATTCTAAAGGTTAAGCCTTGTTCCTTTAATTCTGTTTGGTATCTTAAAATAAATTAGATGGTAAATGAAATAAAACTCTTTAAACATGGTAATTCTTCACAGTGTTTTCGTTCTTGGTCTAAACACCTCTGAGTATTAAATCGATATTACGTTTGTTGCGTTACCCATTACCCAATGGGGTCACTTGATGGATTAATGGATTAAGACACGGGGATTAGGGAGAATGAGGCGCACATCATTCGTTAACTCTCAATTTTTTTCCCTTCACACCAAGGGACATTATGTGGCCCTATTTCAGTTAATTCCATTCACATGCAGTTGCTGCAATTTCCCATTCCAGATCTAAACAAACTTGTAAATCATCAAACAAACTTGTAAATCAGCAAGCACAGATTAAAAAAGATATTAATATTTAATAAATACTAAATGCACAATGATATTAAGTGTGCCATTGAGGAAGTGATATTTTGCAGAAACTTGATTATTGGCTTAATCCTACATGCACATGCTTGATGTTTACAACCAAAAATATTGATAGGACAGTGGTCGCTAGCCAAAAATAATTGTGGCTGTGCTATCGATATTTTTGTTTAAGCCAGAAATATTGATAGCACAGTGATGTTTTAAGCCAGAAATATATCAACATCACAATTACAGTGATACTGTAAACATTATATTATACTTTTTACAACAAGAATGTGCGTATATGTATCTCCACTATCCCTCTACATTGTGGTATATTACATTAAAAGTATTATGAAATGATGTGCAGATTGATATGTTCATACCTAAATGCCTGAATGAAATGGAAGAGTTTTGGAGTCTCGGCAAGCAACAATCGCTAATCAACCTCGTCGCTCCTTTGGTGTGCAGTAGAAGTCTCCTTTGTCCTTGATTGATGTGTAATAGCATGTATATTCAAATGCATAACTGATATTAATCTCTCGAGGACTCGTACGCCAGATTTGTTCGTTTTCCCCTTCTTGTCAGGTCATGGAAATCTCCGCACAATTACTTTTTTCCCACTCCTTTCATAAGTTACCACAACTGGAAGACAACCTAATTATTTGATAGTTCAAGTAAATGTGAATACTCTCGCCATGATAGGTTTTACAATGTAACCATTTATTTCCACTCCTCCCAATGCAGATTCTGAAATGTAAAGATAGGCCATGTGTAAGAAAAACTCCAATCGCAGGTTGTGAAATCGTTTCATTTCCACTCCTCTGTGCGCAGATTGGCCTCTCATTTATTTCCACTCCTCCCAGTGCAGATTGTAAAATGTAAAGACCATAAGTGTCAAGTGATTTGAAAATGTAAAATGTAAAAAGTTAAAAGTTAAGTAATCTTGGTTGTATTTGTATAAGTATGCTTCGTGGCAATTGAAAACATGGCTCAATAATTTTTTAATTCTAAATAGTAATTGTGAAAAAGTAAACAGGTTAACGGAAGCATTTATAAATGCATAGAAGTTATGGATATTAAATCTTAGTCATTGATTAGGGTGTAAGACAAAGAATATGTCAGCATCTTTAATTGTTAGCCTTAAGATTAGAATTTATAATTTAAAGGCTGATTAAGTCATCAATTCCAATAGTGGGACGTCTATCAACGTAATAATAACAACATGACTTCTTTGACGTAAGTGAGATAGTGATAACTTAATCTTAATTAGGTCACTAATGACATTAATATATTATAGGTTTGATGTAAGAGGTAACGTCTATTACTCCATTCTATTATATGAAAGGGTTCATCAATATAAATACTATCATGGAATATGATTGTATTTATATATTATATTATTTGTGCTTTTATTGGATAATGAGTAGGCTCTTTATTTTGCTATTTTCTTAAAAAAATGTGTTACAATGTTAAACATTATCAATGTATAATGTAGATCAATTTTAAATTAAATTATGAAATTAAAAATAATTTAATAAATAAAAAATATTTTTTTAATTTTTAAAATATTAAAATTTCAATACAATTATTATTTAACGTAGGGATAAGTTCGTTTATGGTAGCGTTGGGTCATCTATTATTTGTTTAATCTCACAACAAAACCTTCCAATTTCCAATTCATGATATTCTCCAACACATTCTTAATAATAAATAAAACTAAATATTATGGAATATTACATAATAAATACTGAAATATATTACAAATATTATGAGTCATAAACATAATTTGAATAGTATTTCAAGATTTGGTTTTAAGAGGGGCTATATAAATTTACACTAATCACTATTTTTTGTTGTTCAAAATCCATTTCTGAATGTAGAAATGGATACTGATAAAAAACTCGTGGGGAATTAATACAAAAATAATCACTCAAATCTAAGAATCCAACAATAACCTTTTAGCCTACACTTTTTTAAAGTGTCATCATTTAGTTGAGATTTTATAAATTAGATTTCTTTTTCTAAAAAGTCAAAGGATAGACCTCTAAACCATAAAAGAAACAATCTCAGTTTTATGAGTAAGAGTGTTCTTATATTTTCTTATAAAATGCCTACTATTTAAGGAACATAACAATTACCCATCCATTTTCCAAGAAAATGGCCACCACTATTGTAACTTCCATGACCAATCACAAAGGATTCCACATAATTTCAAAATTTTCAAAACTTTACCTTTGTGAAAGAAAATATTTTAAATTAGAAATAAGTTAAGAGAGACCAATGCATTCCAACACTAAAGATCATAACTATAACATCTCGCTCTTGCGCACTAAGTGAACTTATTCTTTGAGGACACTTGCTCGCAAGTGATCCGGATTTTATGCTATTAAAACATTGATTTTGATTATGAGGCATTATGGGGTGGTGACATGTTGTTTTACTGCATTGACATAGACGGGTGTTATTGACTTGGTTTTACTAAGTGTGCAGGATTTTGGACCTCAAGGATGCAGAGGCATCGATGGAACCCCTTAGACTCTGGATCGATTCGGGGAGTGTACCATTAGGGTTTGATTGTTTTATTGTGATATTAGTGCATCTAATTAGATGATATGATTATGGATATATTTCTGACATGATTTGTTGATGATGCAGGCTGACGATAGCTTCTTGACCAGACTCACATGTGGAGTAGAGGGGTCATGCACGACCACCAGAGAGGTTGAGGGAGAGGTGTGGACAACAGCCCTCCCACAGCCTACTAGCACTCTCGTCGTGGCTCGAACTATAGGTTAACGGTTACCTAGTTTGAGAGGACCCATGATGCCGTGATGGCAGACTGCGACAGTCGCTCACGATGATTCTAAAGGGCGCACAATAAGGAGAGGGCCTTATTCCTTAAAGGCCCTTAGTCTCCCACAAGTTCACCTGGTGGAGTATTGACTCCAAGGGTTTTTTATGTCTACCAAGTTAGTCAAGAGGCGAGTGGCACCCTTGGAGCACGTGGTGCATCCTGAAGGGCACGTCACAGAAGAAAAATGAAAGAGGCAAGTGGAAACCTTGGAGCACGTGGTGCGTCCTGAAGGGCAGGTCGCGCAAGGGAACATATGAGGCGAGTGGCACCCTTGGAGCACGTGGTGCATGCTTAAGGGCACGTCGCACAAGGGAATAGATGAGGTGAGTGGAACCCTTGGAGCACCTAGTGCGTCCTGAAGGGCACGTCACATTGTTAATGATAAATTAATGAACCTAGATGACCTTAGGACAAATAATGTGATAAGAATTTTTAAAACAATTTCCCTAATAAAATGTCGCTCAACACGAAAATTTAAGGTCTAGGTCTAAATTATGCTAGTGGTAAAATTTTATCTTTTTAATATATATATATATATATATATATATATATATATATATATATATATATATATATATATATATATATATATATATATATATATATATATATATAAAAAAAAAAAAAAAAAAAAAAAANTAACAAAAAAAAAAAACATAAATAATAATTATAATCTTCGTTAAATCTTGTAAAAAGAAGGGGGTAAGAAATTTAAATGATTCATAAAAATATGTTAGGACAAAATTTAAAAAGGGAAATAATTGTTTTATTATTTTATGATAATTTAAAATTTATTAATTAAAAAGGAAAAAGGAAAAAAAAAGGGGTTAATTTCTACACCTGCCAATTTGAGTTCTAAATGAAAAGGAGAAAGAGGAAAATCTAAAATATTTAGGAAACTAGGAAAAGAGGAAAACATAAAAAGAAAAGGGAAACACAAGGGAAAAGTAGAAAGTCAAACTTAGTAAGATATCTAGCATTTAAGAGCTTTCTAATTTTAAACTGAACTAGCAAATTAATAATGGGGAAAGTCATTAAAACCTGTAAGGGATTTTGGAGACACCTAGGAGAGATTCTAGGAGTGACTCTAGGTGGGTGAGGGAAATAGCGGTAATTAATTAATTATGGAGGAATGAAGGGGATGGGTGACACTTGTACGGGGAGGATTTTTAGGATTTAATTTATTAAACATTAAATTAAATGGGATTTTGGGAAGGTAAAGGACTTGGAAACTCTATATAATGGAGGGAGGAGAAGGATGAAGGATCTCTTCTGTTTGCRTAATGTTAYGCTRCAAAAATCTCTACTTGGATAACTTAGCTTGTGGGAGTTGGRATACCCATCTCGGTGAGGACTTGTAGCTCGGCCTTGTGAGGTGAGCTGGGAGCTAGCTGAATCTCTGGATAGCATGTGTGGCCCCTTTGCAKATAGGGGGGCTAAGGGGGAAGAAGAGTACCCCTAGCATTGGCTGGGAGGTATTAGTGAAGTCTCGTCGGTCGGCAAGCAGGAGTTGCACGGAGTGCGTGGGACGTCATTCAGAGCGGGCGATCAGGCAACAATACACTCTCTTCATTTTTGTATGGTAGATTGTTGTAGGATTTATGCTTGGATATGAATGTTTAAGGGAGTAAGTAAACCGATTTTCTAGATTGATGACTGAATTTCTTTCATAGTCTAGCTAGATGATTGATTGACTCCCATGGCCTTCGTTTCCTTGCATGTATTGAACTCCTTGTGGTGTTTGATTGTGACCATTGTGGTGGTTTTGCCTACTATCCCTAGCTCATCAGTCCTTGCCTCGGCAGTCAGACAGGAGTTTGATCTACGGTCGTCGCTTTGGCGTTAATAGACCTATGCATCTCAACGCCCTACTTTTATGTGCGAGGATGATGAGCGAAGGACGAACCTATCAGTCCTCTACCTCCATTTTTGTCCTTGGATGATTGGATCCTTTCGGTTCTCTTACTTTTGTCTGCATTTTGTATTGGTATTCTGGCAATAGAAAAATGAATTGATTCATGTCTACATTTTGTATTGGTATTCTGGCAATGGAAAAACGTATTGATTCATGTCTGTATTTTGTATTGGTATTCTGGAAATGGAAAAATCAATTGATTCATGTCTGCATTTTGTATTGGTATTCTAGAAATGGAAACATAGATTGATTCATGTATGCATTCTGTATTGGTATTCTGGCAATGGAAACATGGATTGATTTGTGTCTACATTTTGTATTGGTATTCTGGCAATGGAAAAATGAATTGATTCATGTCTGTATTTTGTATTGGTATTCTGGCAATGGAAAAACGAATTGATTCATGTCTACATCTTGTATGGGTATTCGGGCAATGGAAAAACGAATTGATTCATGCCTGCATTTTGTATTGGTATACCATGCAAATGAAAACAATTTTATAACTCCTTGATGTTACCATGATTATAATTCCTTGCGTTCTGCATTTTTCTTTGAATTATAACTCTGCGTCCCTACTGTTTCCACAGTTCATCACCACGAATTTAATACTCAGACTTTTTATTCCCACTATTTGACTGTCACAGATTTTTAATTACACAGGTTTTCACCAGACTTAATGCCCACGATTTGTTTCTCCCAACCGTTTGCTGAGTGGCTATTAACACCCACGATTTTCGCTTGAAAACGTTGACTGTGTTGCTATTGAATTCACCCACGAAATTAGCCTTTTAAATCATAAATTCACTTGCCAGAATGACCACGGTTTTGGTAAATAAAAATTGACTGTGTGCATGTTGAATTCACCCATGAATTTAGCCTTTTAAATCATAAATTCACTTGCCGGAATGACCATGGTTTTGGTAAATAAAAATTGACTATGTGCATGTTGAATTCGCCCACCCTTTTTTTTTGCTATTCAATTCATAACTGACTTGCAGTAATGACCATGATTTTGCCTTCAAACTGTGACTGCATTTTCCCTTGAGTGATGGACTGTGTTGATGTTGATTGGATTCATTTGCCTTTAATTGTTGATTTGTTTTCAACTGGGCACGATTGGCCACCATGTGGGCATTGCATTTTTTCTCATTTTTCCACAACGAATTAAATGGATAACAGTTAGTCAAATGTCTTACTATTTCTAGATTCATTTCTATGTAATGGTCACATTAATTGCCTTGATTTTTGCTAGCAAATAAAATGGATAACAGTTAGTTAAATGCTTTGTTATTGCTAGATTCATTGTTATGTAATGGTCATATTAATTGCCAGAACAATTTCTACAACAATGTAAATGACCAACAGATTGATTCTCTGGATTAAATGCCACAACAAGTTAAATGTTAACTAACACCTTATATGCCTTGTTAATTATATATTACTTGTTAAGACAAAAGTCATGTAAACTACCATGTTAATGCACTTTTAATTGTTGTGTTAATGGTCATGTAATTGCTTTTTTATTTCTATATTAATTGTTAAGTAACTGCTATTTTAATTTCCTCGCTAAATTGCTCCAGCCCTGCTAATAGTTAGTAGTTTCCTTCAAATATTATTAGACAGATAGTATTGTTAGTTCGGTCAATATAACTAGACTACATCTTGAGATTTAATTGTTCATAAGTGTTATAATGATAGTTTTCTACCTTAAGATTGTTAATGTTGTTATTTAAGTTAATGACTAGTTGTAACTTAGACGTGCCCCATCTAGAATGGCAACTCATGTTAAAAGAGATTGTAATCATTGACTAGTTTAGACTGGGTGATTGGTTGGGTGAGTACGATGTCGTGTATTGGCTTGTGACATCCCATGTCTTCGTCCTTTGATGTTTCGTCGACCAGTTGTTGGGGTATGGGTGTGGTTTTCCTCTCAATATTCGGTTTCTAGCACGTCAGATTATCTAGAATCCTTGGTCCAGATGGGATGTATTGAGCCAAGGTTATTGACGCATCTATCACCTAGGAACAACATGATTCCTAATGAAGGGATCATGTCATGCCCTGGGGGATAGCGGCAAATGAGATCTCGGTCGGAGAAGGTGCTTTGCATGAGTGTTGACGAGTGTGCAAGTTGCTTTTTGTGGAAGGGTCGAACGCCTTCAGGTGTTAGGTCCGTGTGCCTTGAGGTTCTAGTATTTGTTCGTCTGGGCCATGATGTTGGGATGGGGATGTTTTCCCTTAGCTTGTAGGCGTGGTCGTGTTGCGTCGGAAGGGTAGTCGTCCTCCTTTTTATTGCGCATGTTTTTCCAGTTGTCTTGAGCCGGTGTGTGGTGTCATAGTAACATGTTTCGTGGAATGTGTGCTAGTGTTTGTCATCAGTGGTGTGATTAAACAATTGTCGTCATGGCCTTCTTGCCTCTTAACTCCCGAAAAAACAAAAACAAAAAAAAACTGTTTCGCTTGTTGTCGTAATGATGGGGATGTGACATATGGTATCAGAGCAAGGTTCAACCCACAACTTGGGATCGCTACGGATTTTGTTGATGTGATTTGATTACGATGTTGCTAATTAAGTTGACTTGTAATTGTGCAGGTAATAATGGTTACAGGATGCCGCAGAGGTAGAGGACGGGGTGTTATGGGAGGAGGTGCGACGCCTCCAGTAGCATCCTTGCCTAAGGGGTCTAACCCCTAGGGAGACAAACAGGTTGTCAGGTAGGAGAAGATAGCAGTTGTTGATGTGGTCGGAATGACGAGATATTTTTAGTGCATGTCTGAGGTACTGATCAGTCATTGGGACAGAGATGAGGCCAGGGCGCTGGCACCCCCTGATGGTCCACCACGCACTGCTGTCGGTACTGGTAGCATTCATCGTGAACTCGAGAAGGTCAAATTTCCTGAGTTTGTTGGTGCCCCGGACGATGCAGCCGTCAAGAAATGGTTGGAGAATATAGCGATGTGCTTTGCACTTTGCGATTATACCTCCAACATGAAGATCCACATAACAGTCTTCCAACTGAAAGGAAGCACTCTTCTATGGTGGAAGACGCTCCTACCATAGTTGAACATGGCCGTCAAAGACGTGTCATGGGAACTGTTCAAGGAATAGTTACGAGAGAGATACCTATCAGAGGAATTCATTGAGCGTCAGCTCAATGAGTTCAACACCTTACGACAGGGTAGTCGTACAATGCCCAAGTATGAGACCCATTTTATGGAGTTGCTTTAGTATCCTCCGCATCTTTACATTGAGAAAATCAAGGTCAACAGGTTCTTGTTTGAACTTAATGGCACCATATGTGCAAGTGTTAGGATTCTGATGCCTCAAACCTTGCATGATGTCATCCAGAAGGCCCTCATAGCAGAGGAGGAGCTTATCAATGGGGGTCAGAGTAGGAATCCAGCAAGACCGACAGGGCATGTGTCATCTGGTGCGCAACAACACCAGACACTAGCCAGACATACACCCGGATATCGTGGCTTCTAGAGAGGACCCACTTTCACTACACCTCAACGATCAACACCTCAACAGTGGACACCTTATCAAGGACCACAACATCAACAACAATGTCAATCACAACAACAAGTTTTTAGGCCTGTTCAACAGAACATATCAGGATCCTAGGCCAATGGGCCATCATCTTCTACTTTGGGTACCCGGACTACTAGACCGAAGAAGGGGTGTTGGAAATGTGGGGAGCCACACTACCAGCACGACTGCCCTGTGGAGAGAACTAGAGAATATGGATCAGTCGGACCCACTATCGTGGAAGATTTGGGCAAGGCCCATTAGATTCATGCAGCGATGAATAACCGCCAGGAAGAGCATCATTCGACTGTGCTCGAGACGACAGGTACCGTCGCTGACCAAACCCTTAGTATTTTGATAGATCCCTGTGCTACTGAGAGTTTCATTTCTGGTGCAGCGCTAAAAAGGATTAATATAAAGGCAGTCGAACAGGATGAGTTTAGCTTCATAGAGATGGCTTCGGGAGCCCAAAAAAAGGTTGGGGGAAAGGTTATGGGTTGTATCCTTAACCTGGGAGAGTTTGTCACCAGGGCCAACCTGTACATCATGATATTAGGATCTTATGACGTCATGATCGGTATGGACTGGTTGGAATCGCATGAGGTGATACTCAACTCCAGGACGAAACAGTTGAGCTTGGTCAATGACGAAGGAAAGATACGGGTGATTGTAGGTCGGAACCATGGAGTTTCCCCGAGGTTCATATCTTCCTTGCAGCTTCGGAAGAGCATGCGTAAGGGATGTAAGCCTTATGCGATCCTTGCATTAAACAAGAA
Organism: Picea engelmannii; assembly: GCA_009831015.1. Classification (NCBI taxonomy): domain Eukaryota; kingdom Viridiplantae; phylum Streptophyta; class Pinopsida; order Pinales; family Pinaceae; genus Picea; species Picea engelmannii. The sequence goes on along the minus strand of ML809277.1, from coordinate 91,040 downwards.
GGGAGTAGCGGAAGGTATAGAACACCTTCCTGTGGTGAGAGAGTTTGCATATGTCTTTCCGGAGGAGTTACCTGGGGTGCCTCCGGAGAGGGAATTGGAGTTTACTATAGACCTAAAACCAAGGATTAAACTAATAGTGAGAACACCTTATCAGATGTCATCCCCAAAGTTACAAGAGTTGAGAATGCAACTAAAGGAATTGTTGGACCTAGGACTTATACGTCCAAGTGTGTCACCATGGGGTGCGCCTGTTATTTTCATACGAAAGAAGGATGAGTCGTGGAGGCTCTTCATTGACTACTGTCAATTTAACAAGGCCATGATCAAGAATCAATATCCATTGTCGAATATTGATGATCTGTTCAATCAGATGAAGGGTGCGACTGTGTTCTCAAATATCGATTTGCGATCAGGGTATCACTAGTTACGGATCAAGGAGGATGATGTCCCTAAGACCGCCTTTAAGATGAGGTTTGGACATTACGAGTTTACTATTTTATCGTTTGGACTGAAAAACACCCCAGGGGTATTTATGATTTTGATGAACGGGGTGTTCTGGGAGTACTTGGACAAGTTCATCCAAGTATTCATTAACGGTATTTTGATTTACTCTCAGACGACGGAGGAGCATGACCAACACTTACGCTTGGTACTACAGTGTTTGCGAGAGCACAAATTGTATGGGAAGTTGTCCAAATGCTCATTTTATCAATCAAAGATTCACTACTTAGGGTATGTCATCTCTGGTGAAGGTATCGTCGTGGATCCAGCCAAGGTCAAGGCTATTATGGAATGTCGTACATTGAAAAATGTCTCGGAAGTGTGTAGATTCATGGTTTTAGAAAGATACTATCGAAGGTTCGTCGAGGGATTTTCGAAGATAGCAAATCCGATCAAGGAATTGCAGAAGAAAAACAAAAAGTTTGTTTTGACCGAGAAATGTGTGGAATCATTTTGGAGGCTCAAGGAGTTGTTGACAACAGAACGGATACTAAAAGTCCCTGACATGAACGCGGACTTTCTGGTATGCACTGACGCATCCAAGGAAGAATTAGGCGGAGTCTTGATGTAAGATAGTAGAGTGATCTCTTACATCTTGAGGAAATTGAGAAGGCATGAGGAGAACTATGCGACGCATGACTTGGAGTTGTTAGCCATCGTTTATGCCCTGAAGGTTTGGAGACACTACCTTGTTAGATGAAATTTTGAAATAAAAATGGACCAGTGTGGACTACAAGACATCTTTATGCAAAGCAACCTGAACGCGCGACAACGACGTTGGTCAAAATTTATTAGTGAGTACGACTTCGAGATTACTTACATAAAAGGAATAGTGAACCGAGTGGTAGATGCATTGAGTCAGAGACCAAGCATCTTTTTGGTGCTGCCTCTTTAGACGAATCTAGGTGAAAAGATTCTAACTTTACAGCATGATTATGACTGGTACAAAGAGGTTGAGGGTTTTATCGGACAAAACACAATGATGGTACCAAGATTTGAAGGATTTTCGTTTGATAGCGATGGTTTATTGAGGTTTAAAAATCGGATTTATTGACCGCTGAACAACGAGTTGAGGATGTTGATCCTAATCGAGGCTCATATATCAGTTTACATGGCTCACCCGGGAGTCACAAAGATGAGGGCATACCTTAAACCCTTATTCTTCTGGAAGGGAATGAAGGCAGATATAGTCAACTATGTCATCCGATGTCTAGAATGTCAGCAAGTGAAGGCTGAGCATAGACATCTGGTAGGATTACTACGGCCACACGCTATTCTAGAATCGAAATGGGAGGTTATTTCGATGGATTTTATTGTTGGATTGCCACTGATGATAAGGAGACATGACTCGATTTTCGTAGTAGTACAATCTATAAAAAAGAGTGATCAGTCTATTCCTTTGCGTACGATGTATCAGGAACCCAACATAGCTAGATTTTTCATCAGTGAGATTGTGAGGCTGCATGGCATGCCTAAGAGGATTATATCTGATCGAGGATCAGTGTTTACTGGATGATTTTGGACGAGTTTTCAAGAGGCCTTTGGAACCCAGCTTAACTTCAGTATTGCGTACCACCCAGAGGCTGATGGGTAGACCGAACGATTGAACCAGACCTTGGAGGACATGTTGCACATGTACATGATGACCAACAAAAGCATTGGGAAGAATTCTTGCCACTGGTGGAATTCCCTTATAACAACAGTTACCAAGGCACCATTAAGATGGTGCCTTTCCAGTTTCTTTACGGGAGACCATGTCGAACACCCTTGAGTTGGGATCAGCTTGAGGATAGGGTCTTGGTGGGACCAGAAGCGATACAAGAAATGGAAGAGAAAATGAAAAAAATAAGACATAGGATTAAAGAAGCACAGTATTGGTAGAAGAGTTATGCCGACGTGCACCATGTCGACCGTATCTATGAGGTTGGCGATCGAGTCTTCTTGTGGGTTAGACCACATAAGAGTTCGATCAATTTTGGAAAGGGAGATAAAATCTCTCTTAGGTTTGTGGGACCTCTCGATATCGTGGAGAGAAAGGGGCCCGTGGCCTATCAACTAGCCTTGCCTGATTCCTTGAGGTGTATGCATGATATTTTTCATGTATATGTTTTGAGACATTATATTAGTGATCCTACAGATGTTATTGACATGAGTTCTTTGCAGGTGTCAGACGAGGGGGCGCTCATGGCTGAGCTGATCCAAATCTTGGATCATCGCATTCGACAGCTACGACATTGAACAGTAGAGCAGGCCAAGGTCCATGGGACAGCTATAGTCCGCACTCAACGACCTAGGAGGATGTATATGATATGCGCCAACAGTTTCCATTTTTTTTATAGATAGACTTAGGATACTATGATACACTTTATTTCGGCATTTATATTGTGAAACTTCAAGATGAATTTTAGACCAAGAGGGGGTGTATGTAACATCCCACTCTTGCACACTAAGAGAACTTATTCTTTGAGGATACTTGCTAGCAAGTGATCTGGATTTTATTCTATTAAAACATTGATTTTGATTATGAGGCGTTATGGGGTGGTGACATGTTGTTTTATTGCATTGACATAGATAGGTGCTATTGACTCAGTTTTACTGAGTGTGCGGGATTTTGGACCTCGAGGATGCAGAGGCATCGATGGAACCCCTTAGACTCTGGATCGATTTGGGGAGTGTACCATTGGGGTTTGATTGTTTTATTGTGATATTTGTGCATTTGATTAGATGATATGATTATGGATATATTTCTGACATGATTCGTTGATGATGTAGGTTGACGATAGCTTGTCGACCAGACTCACATGTGGAGTAGAGGGGTCACGCATGACCACCAGAGAGGTTGAGGGAGAGGTGTGGATAGCAGCCCTGCCACAACCTACTAGCACTCCCGTCGTGGCTCGAACTATAGGTTAACGGTTACCTAGTTCGAGAGGACCCACGATGTCATGAGGGAAGACTATGAAAGTCACTCACGATGATTCTAAGGGGCGCACAATAATGTGGGGGCCTTATTCCTTAGAGGCCCTTAGTGTCCCACAAGTTCACCTGGGGGAGTATTGACTCCAGGGGTTTTTGATGTCGACCAAGTCAGTCAAGAGGCGAGTGGCACCCTTGGAGAACATTGTGTGTCCTGAAGGGCACGTCGTGAAAGAAAAATGAAAGAGGTGAGTGGCATCCTTGGAGCACGTGGTGTGTCCTGAAGGGCACATCACGCAAGGGAATAGATGAGGCGAGTGGAACCCTTGGAGCACGTGGTGCGTCCTGAAGGGCATGTCACGCAAGGGAATAGATGAGGCGAGTGGCACCCTTGGAGCACCTAGTGTGTCCTGAAGGGCACGTCACACTGTTAATGATAAATGAATGAACCTAGATGGCCTTAGGACAAATAACGTGATAAGACTTTTTAAAACAAATTCTGTAATAAAAAGTCATCCATCATGAAAATTTAAGGTCTAGGTCTAAATTATGCTAGTGGTAAAATTTTATCTTTTTAATATATATATATATATATATATATATACAAAATAAAAACAACATAAATGATAATTATAATCTTCGTTAAATCTTGTAACAATAAGGGGGTAAGCAATTTAAATGATTCATAAAAATCTGTTAGGATAAAATTTAAAAAGGGAAATAATTGTTTTATTATTTTATGATAATTTAAAATTTATTAATTAAAAAGGAAAAAGGAACAAAAAGGGGGGGGGTTAATTTCTACACCTGCCAATTTGAATTCTAAATGAAAAGGGGAAAGAGGGAAATCTAAAATATTTAGGAAACTAGGAAAAGAGGGAAACATAAAAAGAAAAGGGAAACACAAGGGAAAAAGCAGAAAGTCAAACTTAGTAAGGTATCTAGCATTTAAGAGCTTTATAATTTTAAACTAAACTAACAAATTAATAATGGGGAAATTCATTGAAACCTGTAAGGGATTTTGGAGACACCTAGGAGCGATTCTAGTAGTGACTCCAGGTGGGTGAGGGAAATAGGGGTAATTAATTAATTAAATAAATTAATTATGGAGGAATGAAGGGGATGGGTGACACTTGTATGGGGAGGATTTTTAGAATTTAATTTATTAAACATTAAATTAAATGGGATTTTGGGAAGGTAAAGGACTTGGAAACTATATATAATGGAGGGAGGATAAGGATGAAGGATATCTTCTGTTTTCATAACGTTACGCTTCAGAAATATCTACTTGGATGACTTAGCTTGTGGGAGTTGGGATACCCAACTCAGTGAGGAGTGGTATCTCGGCCTTGCGAGGCGAGCTGGGAGCTAGCTGAATCTCTGGATAGTGTGTGTGGCCCCTTTGTGGCTCGGGGGGCTAAGGGGGAAGAAGAGTACCCCTAACATTGGTTGGGAGATACCGGTGAAGTCTTGTTGGTTGGGAAACGAGAGTTGCACTAAGCGCGTAGGACATCACTCAGAGCGGGCGATCAGGCAATGATACGCTCTCTTCATTTTTGTATGGTAGATTGTTGCAGGATTTATGCTCAGATATGCATGTTTAATGGAGTAAGTAAAGTAATTGTCTAGATTGATGACTGAATTTATTTCATAGCCTAGCTCTATGATTGATTGACTCCCATGGATTTTGTTTCCCTGCATGTATTGACCTCCTTGTGGTGTTTAATTGTGACCATTGTGGTGGTTTTGCCTATCATCCCTAGCTCATCAGTCCTCACCTGGGCAGTCGGTCAGGAACTTGATCTACAGTTGTCTCTTCGACATTGATAGACCTATGGATCTCAACGCGCTGCCTTTCTGTGCGAGGATGATGAGTGAAGGATGAACCTATCAGTCCTCTACCTCCATTGTTGTCCTTGGCTGATAGGATCCTTTCGGTTCTCTTACTATTGTCTGCATTTTGTATTGGTATTATGGAAATGAAAAAATGAATTGATTCATGTCTACATTTTGTATTGGTATTCAGGCAATGGAAAAACAAATTGATTCATGTCTGCATTTTGTGTTGGTTTTCTGGCAATGGAAACACAGATTGATTCATGTCTGCATTTTGTATTGGTATTCTGGCAATGGAAAAATGAATTGATTCATGTCTGCATTCTGTATTGGTATTCTAGCAATGGAAACACGGATTGATTCATGTCTGCATTTTGTATTGGTATTCTGGCAATGGAAAAATGAATTGATTCATGTCTGTATTTTGTATTGGTATTCTGGAAATGGAAAAATGAATTGATTCATGTCTGCATTATGTATGGGTATTTGGGCAATGGAAAAATGAATTGATTCATGTCTGCATTTTGTATTGGTATAGCAGGCAAATGAAAACGATTTTATAACTCCTTGTTATTACCACAATTATAATTCCTTGCGTTCTATGTTTTGCTTTGAATTATAACTCTGCATCCCTACTGTTTCCACGGTTCATCACCACGAATTTAATACTCAGACTTTTTATTCCCACTATTTGACTATCACGGATTTTTAATTACACAGGTTTTCACTAGACTTAACACCCACGATTTTTTGCTCCCAACCGTTTGCTGAGTGGCTATTAACGCTCGCGATTTTTTATTGAAAATGTTGATTGTGTTGCTGTTGAATTCGCCCACAAATTTATCCTTTTAAATCATAAATTCACTTGACGGAATGACCACGGTTTTGGTAAATAAAAATTGATTGTGTGCATGTTGAATTCACCCACGAATTTATCCTTTTAAATCATAAATTCACTTGCCGGAATGACCACGGTTTTGGTAAATAAAAATTGACCGTGTGCATGTTGAATTCGCCCACCCTTTTTTTTGCTATTCAATTCATAAATGACTTGCAGTAATGACCACGATTTTTCCTTCAAACTATGATTGTGTTTTCCCTTGAGTGATGGACTGTGTTTGTGTTGATTTGATTCGTTTTCCTTTAATTTTTGAGTTGTTGTTGACTAGGCACGATTAGCCACCATGTGGGCATTGCGTTTTTGCTAATTTTGCCACAACGAATTAAATGGATAATAGTTAGTCAAATGTCTTACTATTTCCAAATTCATTGCTATGTAATGGTCACATTAATTGCCTTGATTTTTGCCAAAAAATAAAATGGATAACAGTTAGTTAAATGCCTTGTTATTTCTAGATTCATTGTTATGTAATGGTCATATTAATTTCCAGAACAATTGCTACAGCAATGTAAATGGCCAACATATTCATTCTCTGGATTAAATGCCATAGTGAGTTAAATGTTAACTAACACCTTATATGCCTTGTTAATTCTATATTACTTGTTAAGACAAAAGTCATGTAAACTACCGTGTTAATGCACTTTTAATTGTCGTGTTAATGGTCATGTAATTTCCTTGTTATTTCTATATTAATTGTTAAGTAACCATTATGTTAATTTCCTCGCTAAATTGCTCCAGCCCTGCTAATAGTTAGTAGTTTCCTTCTAATATTATTAGACAACTAATATTGTTAGTTCAGTCAATATAACTAGACTACATGCTGAGATTTAATTGTTCATAAGTGTTAAAATAACCAGAACCATGGAGATTCCCAGAACCATGGAGATTCCCAGAGTCAATATAACCAGAACCATGGAGATTCCCAGAGGTTCATCTTTTCCTTGCAGCATCGGAAGAGCATGCACAAGGGATGTAAGATTTATGCGATCCTTGCATTAAACAAGAAGGGAGTAGCGGAAGGTCTAGAACACCTTCCTATGGCGAGAGATTTTGCAGATGTCTTTCCGGAGGAGTTACGTTGGGTGACTCCAGAGAGGGAATTGGAGTTTACTATAGATCTAAGACTTGGGACTGAACTAATAGTGAGAATGCCTTATCGGATGTCGAACCCAAAGTTACAGGAGTTGAGAATGTGACGCAACCCTGCTCTCACGGCAGACGGTCGCACCACCAGGACCTCCACAAACCTCAGCCCGAAGAGCCAAGCCCTTCGAACTCCCTAGGGAGTCTTTACCCACAGTATAATTTCCTCAGTGATTCCCCGTTCTTCGGAAATCGGGAAATCGACACTCGCGTGTTCACGAGTTCAACGCTTGTGATATTGGTCCTCAAATTCCCGAGCTCCGATCCCCGACGGTCGACGGTCAATACTTGAGCATCGGGCTTTCCCCTATCGGGATATCGCGACCTGTGATGTCAATACTCTGTACTTTCAAAGCTCCAAGTACCTAAATGCCGGCCCCACATTGCCACGTCACGTCGGGACTTCGCGGATCGCGGGTCCGCGACTCCAAAGTTCCTGCCGCTGGAAACTCCGAATGCTGAAACCCCGATGTCCCAGATTCGTGCCACCTGTCCCTCTAGTGATCCACGGCTCAGCTCAAATAGGGGGATCGCACTTCGCGATTTCGACGTGCTTGCAATCCTTGCACTTGCCACCCCCCGGTTCACCGATACCCGATGGCCAATGACCCTGCCTGTGCTCGAGATTAAACTCCTCACTCCTTCTCCCGGATCTGACGATCCACGGGACTTCGCGAGTATGCACGACGATTCAAATCGTCGATTCTCTTCCTCTATGAAGAGACCTCTGCTCCGCCACCTTCGCCCTGTGCGATTTCCACTGAGGTTGAACCCACAATGAATCAAGGGGACTATCCCTCCTGGGCTTTTACTAACTCGAACTCCTTCAAGGGTTCTTCGAACATGCTCCCTGTGCTTGGTCTTCAATCACCTCCAAAGTGATGAATCCTTCTGGCCCGTTTGCGCACTCACGCATGCAACCGCTCGACCTTTCCCTTCTCAGACTTGCTACTGAGATCTCAAATTCGACCGGCACCCACCTGCACGGCTCGAATACGCGA